>JAOVVB010233831.1:0-10068 GCA_028570985.1 Heterobranchus longifilis
CTTACATTTAAACGTTCAGGCTGTTTCACACACAATAATTAAGTCTGCAGTCATGGCTGCCCAAAGCATTTTAGGGAGACTAAATGAAAAATGCATGTGACCAGGTGTTGTAGGGGCAGAGCGGCGAGCGAAGGAAATGAAATCAACATGAAATCATGAGGGAGATTGATTAACTGGCACTGATTAAGTGCTTTAAGTATTAGGTAGATAAAGCAATTGATTATTCAATAAATCCCTGTCAGGCAGTAAAAACCTCACTGAGAGAGAAAAGAGACAACTAATGATGAATTAGTTTCATCAGTCCACAGATGAGGGAGACAATGTATAATAATCTGTCATTACTGTATGCTTTAACAATAGATTATATACATGCATACTATGAATGCGTTTGCATTTGATCATAAATGGGCAAATCCTATCTGATGGAGAAGAATGCAATGTATGCATGGAAATTAACTGTGCAGACAGAATGCTGCTCTTTGGGGTTACAGAACAAAGCATAAAAAGCAACTATCATATTCAATGAAATCCTCAGAATCTTATTTCTATGTTGGCAAACACACGAATTATCTATGACGCATGCTACTTTCTGAGAGTAACCGGGCACTTTCGTCTTTATTATAACAACATTGCATTATCTACTGAAAATGGTTCCTAGATGAGATGAGAGGCTGCAAAACATGTCAGGAGTGGGGGGGAAAAATTACGAAAGGCAGGCGGAGGGAGACTAAAGAGAAGCACAGCGTGTAAGTGGACAAATACAGGAGGAGCAGTCTTTTATTCCCTCCAACAAATAGAAGCTGCAGAACGAGACGGAGCGACCATCTGGCCTCAACTTAGAGCAGTGCACTGTAAAAGCACTAAAATCAATGGCAACAACTCTACATTGGATGCCCACCATTACCCAGATGGTGTACTTGGAGAACTGCACAGGCCACCTAACCAAGAGCAGACACGGCACAGACAGAGAGAGAGCGCCGTGCTCAAATACCACCGCCCACCTCGATGATTTTCACTGGTTTGTTTGTGTTAACCAGTGCTGAGGAGCGACGTTGGCCACCGTGCACTGACTATAAGAGAGCCCTCTGTTGGTTTTAGGAGGGTGGCTGTGACACGGAGCGCACACACACTTGCACACCAAGTACCAAATTACAAAAAAAAAGGGGGGGACAAAAAGGTCCACTACACACACACTCAAAAAGCTGCTCATCCCTAAACGAATCAACAGACTGTGAATACTAAAGTCCTCTCACAGAAAATACTACAGTATGGCTGCAATAATACACATATTGCATATTTTATGCACACCCTCAAGCTTAGCCACTATTAAAACTGATAAAATTTAATTTTGTGAATGCAGTTATATAGAATATTATTAGGTATTTCTTGTTATTTTCACACAGGCCTATTTTTTAAGTGGACAAAATAAAATGGATACACACATGGCCGTTATACGTAACCACTCAGCTTCAAAAGATCATAATTATGAAGGCTTACGCCTTTTGAATTAGATTTTTTTTTTTCTTTTGGCATTGAGGCAAATTCTGCAACCTTCTCTTGCATGTCCCCTCTTCTCAGCTTGTCAAAATACAATCTCAGGAACACAAAAAAGACAAACTGCTCCTGCACCGCGAGCAATGATAGATTCTATAAAAAGCAATAGTGCGACTGTAGCACATTTCAAGGTAAATTTGTCTCAGCACTTTGACATTTTTAAAAACAAAGCCTGTCAAGTCTATTTCAGGTCTTCATTTGAACTGCTGCCACAGGAGAAAAAAAAGGAAAAGAAAATGTCCCTTTGACCAAACGATTTCAGTTCAGATCAGTAGAAAGAGAGCTTTGAGGATTTATGCAGTTTCTTAGACATCACCAAAGTCCACACACAGCGATGTCAGAGAAGTCACGGTTCTTCAGATCACAGGGACATCCTGGGCCTGCCCGACAGCTGCATATGATGCTCAGCACTAAACTCTTTAATTATGTGCTTTTCTGTTCAATCTCTCTTTTACAGTTTGTATCAAATATACACCAGCCTTGACAGCATTCACTCAAGTTTATAGAGCTGTAAAATGTTGCTATACTTCATCCTGTTAAAGTCTAATATATTTAATATATTTATATGAATGGAGCTCAATGACCACCCACTGACAGGAATTGTATTAGAAAATCAGAGTGGGATGTTGGTGATTTGCAGATATGTCATACAAAATACACCTGGTTTTTGGAAAGGACATTTACCTCTGTTGCAGTACTGGAATATTTAATATGAATTCATCCACTTTCCCATCATTTATACCTCGAAGACAAAAAGCTCCATGCCATTAAGATGCTCTCACTCCCTGCCTGTACCCCGGCTGTTGTAGTCGTATGTTAATGTGAGCCAATGCCATTTTGAGTAATTGTCCTGCATGGCACTCCGCCAAATGTCAAAAACGATTTGCCTCGTGACAAAAAACGTATTGATCTTCATTCTGCTCCTGTCTCTTGGCGGCGCAAAAATGTTTCATCGCATCGCCAGCCTCCGAATGACAATTCTCACATTGTTCCTCAGTGAGTGATTGGAAAAAGACGACCACAGACCCTGCTTCTTCTTTTTGTGTCTCATGTGTGAAAGATCAGCTCGGGATTTAACGGTGCAATGCAACTTAGAAATGAAACTGTATATGTGCACTTTGTTTTAGATAATATAAGATGACATCAAACTTTACTTATCTCTCCTGAATAAATTATAACACCGTTTGAAACTTTAACACAGTATTTTATTTCTTAATGTGATATACCCTAGCTTTTAATTTAACAGATTGTCCTTAAACGCGAAAACTTCCTCCCAGAAGGCATGGCAAAGAGCCTGAATTTAGCTGGTGACTCAACATGCTGGCTGCAGAAAATGGAACAGACAAAGCAAGAGTGCATAGAGGTCACACTAACCCACAATATTTCATCGCATGGTCTCTGAGTAGAGAAGGCATCCTCAATTTTGCAGGCAATCGTCTGCAATAATACACTGCCCTCTTGTTGCTTCCTGGCTGCTCCTCGTTTAAGTAAAAATGAAAATTCACACACGACCCCGAATGAGGCGTAAATGAAAGGGACTGCTCATTTACTCCAAAAACTACCCGCTGCCGCTGCGAACGCACGGACGGGGAGCCGCACTGAAATGAGCGCAATGAGGAGCAACTTTCAAGGTTATACTACAAACGTGTGTGTAAATGTAAATGTGGACAACTTACCTATTCGAATAACATGAGGCATCCCGTTAGAGTAGTGAATCCAAAAGAGACATGCAATCAGCGATGTCCAGTATTCCCAAATCGCACTCCGGGGAGACAGCCAAGTATTTCGCATGGTTGTAAAGTCGCGGGATCCACTTTTTTAAAATTCCAAAGACGACTCAGAATTGCTCATCAAAACGGAATTCGACGGAGCAAATATGGATTTTGGTGTCTGCGTCAAATATGCGCTCATTGTACTTGATGCAACATTCTCTGTGTTTTTTTCTTCTTCTGTTCTCACAAAGTCTGAGAGCGGCTCGATGAGGATGAAGCCCCCACAGTCCCTCACAGGCGGATCAGTGATACACCTGCGAACGCAGGCTGCTACAATTAGCCTGCAGGAGTCTCTGTATCCCCTCCTACCGCCGATGCTATCTGTCTACTGGCAAGTACCACGGCAACAGCCGAGCCGGACTCCCGCGCCGCTGAGGAGGAGGAGAACTGCGCCTGCGGAACTTTGGGTCGCCTCGAACGATTCTGTCGCCCCGAAAGGCAAACAGAGAAAAGCGTCACACGATGAGTGCTGAGGAGTATGAACGCACTTTCAAATCATCCCAGTCTCCCATTCCAGTCATGAAAACTGTTCATATAACACTCTTGTGAAGGTGGAAAAAGCCGCCTCGCGACGCTCCTCTCCAGTTGCGCACGGTGATGGCACGAGGCTGGTTATAGAAGAACGTCCAAATCTGCTCAAAATGGCTCTTTGTTACACAGTGTTCATTTAAAAAAAATCTTCTAGTTTGTGCTGGATGGAAAGGGAGTGCAGAAAGCCGTGCATCTGCGTGCGTCTGACGACCCTCCTTCCACGGTGCCACTAGAGGCACGCGTCGTTACGCATACTTGTCAACTATGGTCAAGAAGTATTTTATGGAGGTGAGAGGGATCCGAATGGTGACACGGTTATCTACTTTTCCAGCAGTTGTATACACTTGCAATATGTTATCTGTTAAATTCATCACATTTTATATGATGAGATTTAGGGGTTTGTGTTCTCCGGGATATTAGAGATGCAGATTCTTTTTTCTTATTTACTGCACTGAGATGGAAATTGCTTTTTTTTTTCTCTCTCTCTTTGCCTCAAGCAAGAAAGAGGGGAACCCCCGTCTGCCTACAGTATTGTGAATGGGATGAATTATTTGCATGAGGGAAATAAGTGTCAGCTGAGGATTGGGCCATTGACAAAGCAGGCTTCTTATCGCTGTTATTTGAGACGTTCTGTCTGTGTCAATGAGTACATTAAACTCCCGTAACTGCTTGCTGCCTATCTGGCTGTCCATTTGTCATGCCTTACAAAGAGCCGTCAAATACAAGCTGCAGGTTACACATACAATCACATAGAGAGAATGCTGCTCATGTCTCTCCCAGCACTGCAGTGTAGGAGGTAAAACCCTGCTCAAAGTATTGCATTACTTACTTGGATTTCAGTAAGTGTGTAATGCATTTAGCCTAAAACAGATAACTGAAACTTGTAGCATCATCAAAAGGCTGAAACTAACTTTTGAAAGATGAAAGCTGTACCCTCTAGGATTCATAACTCTTAAAAAAACTTTCTGGGTACTTAATCATGTTTTAGATGTACAACAGTTTTAGATAGATAGATAGATAGATAGATAGATAGATAGATAGATAGATAGATAGATAGATAGATAGTTTTTCAAATAATGATAATAATGGTAAAGGTATTTTAAATTTTATATTCCTAATAAACCCACACCACAAATTGCTTCTTCTTCTTTCTTTTTTTTTACATTAATGATTTGCCGTTTTTAAGCATATTTTGAAAAATGCACTGCTACATTTCTTTGTGCTTAATAGAACACTGTTGATGAGATAGTGCTGCGGCTCATTGGTTTTATTTTTCTGTTTGGAATGGGGGAGAGGAATAAACTGTGCATCAGGGGGCATGCAAGCAAGAACAAGCCAGACTGACTGCCACTGCATATTCATGTCTCCCGCAGCAGATTTATCGCCTCTTGGCACAATGTAAGGACTATCAACGTGAGTTATGTGGCCCGGCTCTCGCATTATCGAGATTCATTGACTTGCTGCTCTTTCAAATACAAAATGTACACAGCTCTAGCAAACAAGACATTCTGGGTCTGTGGGTGCCCTCTATAGAGAGATGGCGGTCTGTGCTCTCAATCACCTGGGCTGATAACTGGAGTCAGACCCCGGAGCAGGAGAGGTCCCCACTGTGACACAAAGAGAGAAAACACGACGCACTAGATGAATCTCAGTTAGATTTCTATATTTAGAATAGCTGTCGAAGCACACTGGATTTAAATTGTCTGTGTTTCTTACAGCAGTTGGCATTAAATCTTTATGTCGCCATCGGTTTTGTCTCCCTGTCACTCCGTCATTGTATAAGAAGTACCGTATGTTACAATGTCTCCTGTCATTACAGGAACTAGTTAGAAATGCACTTTGGCAGAGGGAGGGAGTGGAGCCAGGAGGATTATTAGAGGAGACCAGAGCAGTGCTGGTGTCATCTGCATCCACATCATTTATGTTGTGTTGCACACATGTTCTGAAATCAGTGTACTCAGGTAAAAATACTAATACAACAATGTAAAATATAGTCAAATAAATAGTCAAACTTACTTACAGTTTGCTTTTGTGTTTTGTGTATGTACCGATACACCAAAGAAAATTCCTTGTATGCTTCTATACTTGTATACTCGCATACTTGGCAATAAACAATTTCTGATTTCTGATTTCTGATTCTGAAATCAGCTAAAGGCACTTACAGCTTTTTACTGTTGATACTTTGTCGCAATTCAGATACCTCCATTAGTACACTTGTATGTAGAACACTGTGTACACTATGTGCGTACATTTCGACTGGGTAGTGTTGTCTCAATTCACACATGGCCGTGACGCACTTACTGGAAATGACGAGCGCAACATTTGACCACTTTGTCTTCTTTTTAATGGTAAATTGCAATCTGGCGGAGCATTGCCGCCACCTATTGTCGCCCGCCAAAATATCTGCCAGCTTCTTTTCTCACTAGCCGAATACAGTATAGTGGAACTTAGTGAAAAAAACTACATGTATAGCTTACATTTGTATTGTTTGGTGTTTCATTTCAGTCGCAACCGCTGCAGCTCCGTCACCCGCCATTTTCACCAGTTTGAAAATATGTTAGTGGTCCCATAGCTTCTGCTTTTGACCGAGTGCATCATCCGGGTACTCATAGTGAGCTGCATTTTGCCATACTTCTCAGTGTGAACGCACTCAAAATAGCAAATGCAGACGTACGTGAATTGAGAAACAGCAAAAGTACTCATTCTGTAGAAAAATGGCCCCTATGGGTGTTAATGTATCATATAACGCATTATTAAAGTGTCATTATGACTGATGGAATAATGTGTAAGTACTACTGTTGTAGCTGGTCGAGGTGCAGCTAGTTTTAACTACTTCATCTATATGGTAGTTTAGTCCCATGGTTCCCTATCAGGTATGGGCCCCTCCAAAAGGTCACAAGATAGATCTGAGGGGTCGTGAGGTTGTTAATGAGAGAATAAAACGACAAGAAAAAATGCTTGCTACACATTAGACTCAGTCTTCAGTCTCTAGACGCTTTGCTAAACTAGGGACTGATGGCATTCTCCCAGCTTTCGTTACTAAAACTGGGTGGTAACAATTAGAGAGTTAAAAAAAACCCTGCATTGCAGAACCAATCCAAAATCTTAGGGAGGGCCTTCATATTGCGGTGATGTGCAGAAGTCGTGTGCTTGTAAACACTGTCATACCAGCAACACGTGTATTATGAGATGGCTCCAGGATGGCTCAGCCGCAGTCACCGACAAAAAACTCCTTCAAAGTTTGTTTGTCGTGTTTGCGGCGAAACATATTCCTCACTGAGAAACAAACAGTCTTTTATTAGGACATGATTCATCCGTCCGACTATAAATCTGCTTTAGAGGACATTACAGGACGAGTTACGTTGGGAAACAGGCTACCCAAAGCAGTGCACCATTTCCGGTAAGGCGTGTCCTTTGCCAAAATGTAAGGGCCGTTACTTTGTTACCGGCCGTTCTTGCCGGCGTCCAAGTAGCTGCCTTGTATTAGAAGTCTCCAGACGATCGGTAGGCAGAGATCTCAGATTATCTGGTATCGCGAGACTAGCTGCACATATCAGTTTCTTTTTGCAAAATGTGTCTTTTTGCAAAATATTGGATAATTCAACCTTTGAGCCTCAAACAGGTATTTAAATTAAACATTGTTTTGGAACTGATAACTCATAGACATCTGAAACACATCCCCACTTAAAGGTCACAAGCCTATTGTTGATATCCCATTGATATATAAAAACAACATCAACCATTGTTGAAATAATTAAGCCCAGTCTCCAGTCTTTGAGTAAATCAAAAAGTAAGCTGACACTTTTTAAAGCAGGTCAGACATCCATATACGACAGCCCAGTCTCTTCTATTTTTCTCTCCTGTGAAATGATGGCTGTTGCATTTACAACCGGCCAGCGATCAATGCCTCGTCTGGCAAGTTGGTCATAACTAATGGCTCCAGAAACATCAAGTCTCCATTGTGAAGCTGGAGACATTGACAAGAGGTGTACTTAGTTGACTGGATTGATCAGCACATTTTGTTTAGTTTTTGGAGATTGTGAGAGAGGAGAAAGAGGACAATCAATTTCCACGCAGCGCCTTTCACTGCTTGCTTATACACCTATGATTGGCTGGAGAAGATGTGCAATCCAAGATGTTAGATTGTCCGTAATTATTTGGAAAAAATTGCTGCACTTCGATTGAGCCTCAAAAATGAATCCTGTGAAACATTTTCACCATTGATTTTGCTTTTCTCTTCAAGAGAAACATAAAGAACTCCAGTCACCACACTGAACATAATGCAGAAGATCGAACATCTCCCCTCAACAATGCGTCAATAGGAACTCATTTCTAAGTCTGTGGTTATAAATTAGCTGCCTTTTTTTCAAGTCTCTTGGATTGGATTCACTTTTTTTTAATAGTGAAGCTTTAGCTTTGATGAATGAAAAGATGATTGTTTCATCAAAAGGCCACTGAGTCAACTTTTCAAACTATGAGGGAGTTGTATTGATCTCTTGGAAGAAAAGATAATGACAAATCAAAAATAGGTTTGAAGGCATAAAAGCTTGATGTTTGGGAATAAATATTCCATATTTGGTTTTTCATTGTGAGTGGAATAAAGACCACCTGAGATTTTCTATTTCATATTTCGTTCTTTTGTGAAGGCCCTGTGTCTTCATAGAATTTATAAAAAAAAATAAAAAAAAGCTTTGTTCAATATAATATGTCAGGCCGAGCACAGAGCAGCATATGCAACACGATGCAATGTCCTACTGTATACTGCTGCCATGACAGGGTATGTGGCAACTCCATTACATCAGGTCTACAATGCCCATGCAGCTTTTGTGAGCAGACAGATAATTAAATGTCGATTTACCCTCTTCAACTGTACTGGGGCAATGCAACATGCTTTGCTGACAGATTGAACACTTGCTACAGCCTCGCGCTCTTATGATTCAAGGCAAGGTGCCACGTGCAGACAAGGTTATGAGAAATTGGCCCAATTCTGGCGCTGATTGCAACGTTTACTGGGGCTCTATACTGCTCTGGCTTGGAGTTAGAGACTGCTCAAGATGTATGTGCTGCTGCTGACGTATGTAGCGGTGGTGTGTTGGGGAGAGGGGAGACAATCACAACCCTGATCAGTCATCCAGACAGTCTGTGAGATGGGAAATGACTGCTAGCGGGGTTCAGCCACTGGTTATAGATGAGAACGGCACAGAGTAATAATAGATTCCTGACCCAACCTGATTCATCAATTGAATTATTAGTGTTATCATCTGTATCATCCCCGTCATCTATCTTCAATAACCACTGAATGCCAGCTTGAAATTGTGGAGCAGTTTGTACGCATGTATATAACAAAAAGAATCCCAGCCACAGTCTCGTGACCTTTAAGTCAACACTTCTATATTTGGAGTTTAAGTGAAGAGATGTTTCTGTGGAAAAAACATGATGACTGTCATGGTTACAAAGATGCGTATATGAGCCTGTCAAATAACGAACAATTATCCCGCTACAACAAAATCCAGTCGTTCAGCTGTCAAGTGACTCGTCCTTGATGTTCAAGCAGACCTTTAAGGTCAACGAGGTGAACTTTGGAATTAAAATCACACTTGAACACTTCTGTTGGAGAACCTATAGAGTGCAATCAAGGAGTGATTAATTTTCTCCCCAAACCCTCTGTGATTATGCTTGACCCTGCGTGCACCGTATGCATCACTGGACCTGACCTGCACTCAGGCTGTCATCAGAATGTAGTCATGGCTAGGATGTTGTTTTTGTCCTATGCTGAGGTCATATCATTTGCATAGTTATTGTCACGCTTTGGATTTGTTGGTTTCCTAGATTGAGGGTTTCCATTTTTTTCGTCTGAGCTCTCTGTGCTTCATCCAACAGTATCTGGCAGTTAAACTTGATATTAGCATGCATCATAGACTGTTAAAAAGAATGGACAGAGTAAGAGTGACGTCACTCATTGGTTTGTGGATTCCTGTTTTGAAGCCACGAGTTTGGAATTTGGCTGTCGCCATCGGTCGACATGTTGACTTTTTGGAGCCAGAAGTTGACCATATTTGGACAAGAAGGTATAGCGCTGGAGACAATGACGCGATCACGGCAGTGACGTCTCGTCCGGTCTCATCTATGGTTTCAATGGCACTGCTAAGCTAAACTCATGAGCTAACCGCTAAAGAAGGGGGAAAGTTGCCGATTTTCAACCAGCTGACGC
>JAOVVB010233832.1:0-10068 GCA_028570985.1 Heterobranchus longifilis
GCCGAAAGCTTGCAACCATTAAAGCACGATCTTTGCACAGATTTGAGTGTGCGGATGCTTCTTCTTGTTACATTTTTGAAAGTCACGGTTGAAAAAAATAACCTTTTCACCTTTACTGCATCAATCTCACAAAAAAATCCTCAGAAATAGCTTTATTCTTGTTTTTTATTAAGATAATAATTACTACCATTAATAAAACTAATTAAATAACGCAATTATTTCTGATAATATTTGGAAATAATAATACCATTGCAGATTTGGAAAAGGTTCTGCTTTTGTGTCCTTAGAAACACAACAAAAACATGCCAGGGTCCAACAGAGATTTGTGTCATTCTGGGAGTTGTGTAATAATGTGAGTATAAATAGAAGTGCTAAAATGTGTGTGGTACAGTTAGCATAAATACTCAGCTTTCTCTGTATAAATTACTTTAATGTCTGTGCCAAAAAGTCCTCAACAATCAGCACACTATTCACCGATGTTGTACAAGTGTAACGGCTCCTACCTGTTCTGCTGCTCCTTCACATTCTGCTAAAGACAGAAGAGGGGGAGCGAGGCAGGACTCGACACATCATGTAACCTGTGAATTCATTTGAGCGCCCAAGAGACTCCACTCCAGATTTTAATAGCTGCGTTCGCTCTTTGTTAATGGAGCTTTTGAGTGGATGAGTATGTTGCGAGGTAACAGTCTCAACCCACAACATTTTTCACATTGTGATGTTTTCCACTATGTGGGCACCACCCACAGTCACCCCATCACCCCAGTCAAACTCAGTCACCTCACCTACAGTAGTGTAGAAACAGGCACTGACTCACAGTCCAATTTTAAAGCATCTCTGAGAGATCTCTTTTTCTATTTTACTGTTAATGCCCAATACACTTTAAAAACACCAGCTTGTACCACACAGAAGGATTGCAGATTGTTAGGACGTTCAAGCTTTAGCCCCATCTCATAAAAATTAAGTTATCATACAACTAAAGTGCATTTTCAGTTACGTTTCGAGGGAAACATATTTCCTCCCGGCCGGATTGTCCCACGAGACCGCTGTTTGTGTCCTGTGTCAAACCAAAAGTCAACATTAACTTAAATTACGTAACAAACACTTATTTTAACTAAACCACAATCTTTTTCTAAACCTAACCAAGTAGCTTTGTTTCACTTCACAAGGTTAACCACCTGTTTGAAACTGCGACGTTTCACAACGTGCACCAGTCGCTGGAAAATATGTTTCCCTCGAAAACGTAGGTTAATTTGATAACTGGCAGAAAATAAAAAGGCAAGCTTTTCACTTCTAGCTGGTATTGTTGATTTCAGTGTTGCCAACTTGCCGACTTTTCAGACCCCCTTGGCGACTTTATTTCTAAAAAGCGACTAGTGACTTTTTCAGACCATCAGGGAAAAGGCGAGGATGTAATTAGTTCCCGTGCATCCTGCTCGGAGTAACCGCAGTCCACACAGCTCTTCTGCCAACAGCGCAGGCGGACTGGGGTCTGTGTGTGTGAGGCGGGCTGCGGGCAGGAGGAGGACGCCACGGAGGCGGGACTCTGGAGTGGGAGTTCAGCAGAGTCACAGAGACTCTGACTGCGGTCTCTCCCTCCCTCTCCTTCTCGAAGCGCGGGCCGTCCCGAGATTGAAATGCCTTTCATGCATGCATGCTAAGCTGCTAACATAAATCATTTCTGATCAGTACTGTAATCATTCACATTGTTGACTAAATAACGACTCAATTCAATTATTAATACATTCCATTCAAATTAATTTATTGCAACTTCAATCAACCTAATATTTGTTGCACGGGCTCTCAGCCATATTACCTGCTGATCAAAGGTCCAAACTGCCAAACAGGAAGTGAGAGCTTCCAATGTTTCTAGCAGAGGGATCTCAGACTGTACCATGTTGAGTGGAGTACAGATTTCATTGTATCAGGGAATAGTCCCTTTTTAAATACCCTGAACAACTTATATTGTTCATATTTCTGTTAGGACAGTTAGAATAATGATTAGAAATTGATTTTTGTTGTTTTTACATAGAATTGTTATTTGATTGTCTGAATTGATTAAGCACTAACTGTGGTTTGTGTGTAGGAGGAGCTTCCTGTTTAAAAGCTTGTCAGTTCAGGTGTACTTCTGCTGCTAGCTGCCCTATAGCCATGGGCTCGTGGATTTCCTTATGTTGCTTTGAAAAATTTAGTTTTATTCATGTTTTTTTCACCATTTTTGTATATAAAAGTAGTTTTGTTTTCACTGTGTGTCAAATACATGGCATTTCTGGAATTTAAGCCCATGTTGCGTAGAAAGATGTTTCAACATATTGCTGGTGTTTCCACCCTCACTTCAAATGATCATTTTACAGACATTACCAACAGTACTGTTGTCATCTTTCTTCATGAAATGAAGCCACGCTTTGGACCGTTTCTTCCTCTCTGCCATGACTCGTTTCCAGCAGCGTAGACGCATGAGTTTGACATCATTGTTTTGCAATGCACAACTGTCAGAAAAACATGCCGGCACTGCTAAAAGGAATTGATAATCTCAGAGGCAAACAATTCCCATGGATCGGACAATTGGTTCTCAATTGCCACCGCTACTGATCACTTTGCAACACTCAATGTGGCACAGGTTTTGTGGTATTGTTTATTGTAGCCCTCGGATAGGAAATAGTGGCTCAAACACATCAAGTATAAAGACCATTATGCTCCCAGCACCATACATCTATAGGAAAGGTCCTCCTTGAACTGGCAATTCATTTGCATGAATACTAAACATCAAAGAAAGAAAACATTAAAGCAGAAGGATTGCTTTGGATTAGAAACCAAACAGTGAGCATTTTTGACTTTTCAAACTGTTTGCCTTTCAGCACAAAGATAAAAACCTACCATGATGTGATTCCCATTTCCTGCCTTACCGAGTTCCCAAATGTGGTCCAGATGGCTAAGGTAGGCAGTTATTATCACAGAATATATGGTGGGGAAAAAAAACCCTGTATTTCAGCAGATATTTAAAATGAGAAAAGCTGAATGTACTTTTTCACTTCCAGCTTGTTTGTGAAGAAGTAAATGTGGATAGGTTTTATCCTGTCCTCTACCCAAAGGTAGGCACTAATCCTCTTTTCGGAATAAAACTTTCTGCTATCCACCAACACCAAATCTCTGTGAACCTCACTGGAAACTTTCTGTTCTCTCATCCTCAGGCATCAAGGCTCATTGTCACCTTTGATGAGCATGTGATCAGCAACAACTTCAAGTTTGGGGTTATTTATCAAAAGTTTGGCCAGGTGAGTGCACAGATACCGCTGCTACAAACTTTGCTTTTGAAGTCATGTGTCACTCCTGAAAATGTCCTCTGCTTCCCCCACGCAGACATCAGAGGAGGAGCTGTTTGGAAACATGGAAGAAAGTCCTTCCTTTGTCGAGTTCTTGGAGTTTCTGGGCCACAAGATTGAGCTCCATGACTTTAAAGGGTTTGGACACTTCTTAGTTTAATTTCCTTCAGCAGATTTAAGTGCGTTTGCTTAACTCTCAGTATAGCTCATGTTTGTCAGAAGCAGACCATCATTCACTTTGCTATTGATCAGAGATGGCTTTAAATGAATCCCTGAAAAGGCGATTTAGAGTGTCCTGGCATTTGTAGTGTTGCTGACATTGTGATTGAGTAGGCAGAAGAAGTGCCCTTGGCATTCCCTCAATGATGGATGAGCATGGATGGGCCGGGTCCTCTGAGAGCATGCACTTATGTTCCACTCCTAACACCGCTTTGTTCACCTCTTTTCTGTCTTCTCTGAGCTGTTCACCTCAATCCTGTCTTTGCCTCTTTTCTTATCTTTTCCTCCTTTTTTTTATTATCTCTTCTTTTTTCATGCTTCTGCCCTTAAATGTCCTCTCTCCACCTCTCCTTTTCTTCTTCAGGTTTCGAGGTGGACTGGATGTCACTCACGGGCAGACAGGGACAGAATCCGTCTACACAAGTTTCCATAATAAGGAGATTATGTTCCATGTGTCCACCAAGCTGCCTTACACAGAGGGAGACTCACAGCAGGTATAGTGACACAACAATGATTCATTATCAGGGTAACTCATTTGTGTCTTCAGGACAGTTATTGATTTGTAGAAGCCTCTCCTTGTGACTCCTCCACGTGTCGGACTGCAGCAGCAGCTCAAAGGTCAGGGCTGTAAAATCCAATTTCTAGTCTTTTAAGTGAATGTTGATGAAGGAAGACGAATCCTTTCAATCTGAATCTGCAAAAACTAAAATCAGTGGTTAAAGGAATAGTTCAACATTTTGACATTTTTCAATTTCTTGTTGAGAGTTAGATGAGACAATTGACACCAATCTCATGTCGGTACGGTAAATATGAAGCTTTATTTCGATAGGGGGCGACGACAGCTAGCCTGACTCTGTCCAAAGGAAACTAAATCTTTTGTTTCATCTGTTCTAAAACCAAAATGTAAAACTGACAACATGTCCTTATACCTTAAAGACTAGGCCGTTTGCCAAAGACTCCCAAAATGACATATATGACCATTCTATTTTACATTTTGCAGTTTTAAACACGTGGTTAATGTAGTGAAGCAGAACTACTTGGGTTTGGGTTACAATTAGCACGTTTGTTTACAGACGCAAGTCCGTGATGTAGTTATGTCTGTGATATGGTTTTGTCCATGACGTGGTTATGTACTAGCATAATTAGGTTGGTTAACTTTTTTTAAAAAGTCAACATTGACTTTTGGTTTCACACGGGACACGAACAGCGGTTCCCTGAAAGTGAAAGTCCTGTGTGTGTTTGATCCACCACCTTCCTCCTTATGCAGACTTTGGCGCTCTTTATACTACATCACCTGACTTCCTCCTTTGCTCCCATCATAATTACTACGGCCACTAGAGGTCGTTGCCTAACAACAAATGTAATGGGTCATAATAAGCTGCTGGCACAATCAACCTACAGTGTTTTTTTTGGTGAGGATGATCTGAAAAATGACAAGTTGCAGTTTTATAGGGTTATGTGTAGGACTATTTCTTGGGCAACCCTGCCTGTATTACCACAAATTAGTGAGATTTTGAGGTGCTGGTAGGCAGATTTTCTCACCGTTGGACAGAGCCAGGCTAGCTGTTTCCCCATTTCCAGTCTTTGTGCTTTT
The DNA here is from genome assembly GCA_028570985.1 of Heterobranchus longifilis. NCBI lineage: Eukaryota > Metazoa > Chordata > Actinopteri > Siluriformes > Clariidae > Heterobranchus > Heterobranchus longifilis. The sequence continues at coordinate 5,134 of JAOVVB010233832.1, forward strand.
CAACTAACTCTGAACTATCTCTCTAACAAATGAGCGTGAATATCATAAGAGTTCTTGTGATACTTTACTTGTGCTTTACAAGTGCAGCACATTTGCTCAGCAATCAACATTTTCTTTTAGATTTGCAGATTTGTCCTTACCTTGGTGCCCTTGAGAAATAAAATTTTTGGTTTACATTTTTCAAACATTGCAGTGTTCTCTGCTGGCATTGAAGTTTCTCTTTGTGGCTTTCATCTCTTTGATGAAATGTTGCAGTAAGCTGCATTAGTCCTCAGCTGCTCTTCACTGCCTCTTAGAGTGGTTTGAACTTTGTTACCACAGTAACCCTGCACAGGCTGTCCATATTACTGAGGCATAAAGAGAAACAGGGGACATAAACGACGCCCACATGGGATGATTCATGAGGGAGCTCAAGAAAAGGAGGCAAAGTGCAACCGTAAAAACATGGCATTATTTCAGGAGGGAGAACGCGCAGAATTAATGTCGCCACATTTGACTGAATGTGATCCGATTTGAGTGGATGTGCGGCATTAACAGATGTCAAGTGTATCAATCCAGCCCCACACTTACAGAGTTTGTTTTTAAGTGTCTAACTGTCCGTGGTGACACTTGAGTTTGGCAGTCCATCTGCACAGAGAAAGTGGGATGGATATTATTCAGCTATCTGGGCTCAGAAAGCCCCAGTGTGAGTAAATATTAAAGCTGACAGCTGATAAGCTCAGGGATGATGCAGTAGAAATGTGCACTGCCTCTGCAGCCGCATGTATCCTGTTTCACTCTCAGCCTTCACTACTGTTGTAGAAATACATTTTAAAGGAGACCTGTTGTGCTCATTTTCTGGTACTTTGTATTTTGGGTTTCTGCTAGAAGACATTTACATGCTTTAATGTTCAAAAACATCTGTATTCACCCTCTGTCCGAAACACTAGTAGCCCAGTCTGCTCTGAATGGTCAGCGTTTTCCGGAGTTTTCCAAGATTACAGATTTCCCTGGCGTTAGCATGTAGCTACATGTAGCAGTGTATGTAATGTCAACACTGCAGTAATCATGTGTCTGGAGCAGATGACTGTATATACTATAAATACTATAAACTTGAGCTGAGAGCAGAAAACACTGTTGGAAATGGTGTGTTCAGAACGGTCTGAAATCTGAGGTTTTTGCTCACTGCGATTACTTTTACATATATTTACCACATTATTTAAAGCTTTGGTCACGTTTAATATGGACATCCAACATTATAACTTTATATATATGACAGAAAATAAGGGAAAGCATAACAGGTCAATTTCATCACTGTAATTTCACAAAGAATTTGACTTGCTGCTCATTTATGTCTATCAAATTGTGATCTCAACTTTCTCTAAAACTGTGTGTTATTTTGCAGTGAAACTTACTTTTAGAAGCGCTGCAATCAGATATCTAGCGATTACAAGGCTAATTAGGAGCTTTTTTTTCATGAAGGATAAAAGTCTGAGACATTTGTACATATTTGATAAATGAAGTTTGAGGAATTAGACTCTTTCCGTTTGAAGTATAAAACATTTTCCATCTACTTAATATTTGTGGCTGCTATGACTGGGCCTGAAACAGATGGTTGATTGTTCTCATGTGAACAAACAGACTCTGTTTAACAGACAGATGCTGTAAAGTAATTAGACTGCTAACTAAAGAAGAATCATCTATAAATCCCAGAGTAAATATTTGCTATATTATACTGTGCAAACAGTTGCTCAACTCTTGAGACGTTTTACAGCCGCACCAGCTAACACTCCAGCTAACATCAACAGGTGTGAAGTGGCTTTGTTAAATGTACTTTAGCGTGTTAAATAAATGACTGACGGATGGTCATCAACTTATGCTGCTGCAGCGCAGGTGTCACAATGTTTACCGAGGTGGAGCTGGGTCTATTTTTGCCAAGACTGTCTGCACTGAGAACATTTTTGACTGAGCATTTCTGTTTATCACCAAACTAACTGTTTGCAAAATCTGATATATCTGCTTCCACTTACAGGCTGTGGAATGATTTGGGTGTTATTGATGTGCCCATTTCCATTTTGGAGGGCTGAACAGAATATATTTAGACATTTTGATATCCACGAGCATTTTATTGATTGCTGAAGGGAAAACATTTCTGGCACAGTATTCATCATGTCTCAAACAGGATATTCACTGTCAGTCCTAATTACAAATATGTTTGTCATATTTTTAATTTAAAGAATTTTCACAATAAGGGAAAAACAATCTATCTCCTCTGGTATTTATAGGAACTTCCGAGCTGTCAAAATAAGAGTTGTAAGTCATGTTCCAGTAGAGGAAGAGGGCGTCCCGAATGCTTGGCAACACCGTGTGGTTTTAAAAAGATATTGCTTGGATACAAATTTAATACTTGGCCACAGTAACTCTGCCCTCCAAGTGCACAAGTGTCTTTTTGGCAACTTTATGCTTTTTGGCAACAAGGAAAATGCAGCTATTCAGCAGTGACGATTTTGGTCGCTGACAGTCCACCAGCTGCAGAATCATAAACCATTTTTGTTTTCAGATTAATTAATTTCAACAGCCTTTGAAAGCTTGGGCCTAAAATCATCTACTCTTGTCATAGTTGCATTAAAGTTGGAGTGCTGGACTTTTACTAATAAACGTTCAAGTCCTTGCCAAACAACTTCACACAATGCTGATTAATCCCATCACCGACAGGAAAAGTTCTCTGTGTTTCACAGTGTAACAGAGTTCTGGTATCTGTTTTCTGTGGTAACTTTATCGCGCTGGCGCAGCGGAAGTGATGCTTTTATGTCAACCAGCTAGGGGTGGGGCAGGAAGCCGGGGGGGACCATAACAACGGAGCAGCATCTAGGAGTGTGGCGGAAGCTATGACGTAAAATCCTAAGAAGCATCCACGAAAGGTTTCTGGAGTGGATTCTCCGGATAAAGAAGAAACTCTTTCTTGAGAACCGCTCATCCAAACACACTCGACACTGCACTTCCTTGGGTCCTCAGCAACACACCCAGGAATTACTCTCACTGCCGGAGGGGGGAAACAAAAGTTCCGCACTGCAGGTTTAAATGTAAAGGGACTTATAATAATATAACAATAAGCACAAAATACAGCAGGGGATCGACATCAATTGGTGATGAAAACAGATTAAGTCGATTTATAGAAACCTATATATATTACTTATGGGTTATACTATTTTATGTGTATTTATTCATTTTTTGTGAGAAACTATAGTTATATCTTATTCAGTGTGTTAAATCCTCAGCCCAAGCTTTCAAGAAGAACTACAAGACAGGAATTTAAATGATCCGGCTGATATTAGTGTAAATCCAGGGCAAAAAAAGTTGTACTCTTGGATTAAAGCCCTGTCCACCTCTCTGCCCGCACTATATTTATATCTATACTCCTGGAAGTGATTCTGTGACGGGCCATGCTTTTGTGATTCTCTAACTGGTCATTTGAGATGTTTCCGCTGTGGTTAGTTTTGCTGATCTGTGTCATCCAGCTGCAGAGGAAGAGGCACATAGGCAACGACATTGTAGCCATCGTGTTCCAGGAGGAGAACACGCCATTCGTACCAGACATGATCCAGTCCAACTTCCTGCATGCGTATGCGGTGGTGCAGGTGGAGAACGCGTGCACGGACAATGTCACCTACAAGGTTGGTTCCAAACACAGCCAATATTGGGGCTTATACAGCAACAATCTCTTAAATTTCCCTTATATTTTCTCTTAATTTTCTGTTAAGCGAAAAAAATAAGAGAAGTCAAAAATCCAAAACCCAGCTAAAACATACAATGTTCAATGTTTTTTTCTTATCTTGGTAAGACTGCTCTCGAAAACTTGTAAAATGGGTACTAACAAAATAAGAACAAATCGTGGATACGAATAAAAATAAGAGGAAATTTGTTCGTTTGTCACTTCCTGCATGAGGCCCATTGTATCAAGAAACAGTGAAACCCATTTCAGATTCATTTGTTATTCTTCTGCGTGGCTTTAAAAAGCTGCACGTGCATCATGTTATCACAGTGTATTATAGGCTGTGCTCACCTGCTCTCTCCTCCAGGTGTCTGTCACAGCACGAGATGATGTACCTTTCTTTGGGCCCGCTCTGCCTGACCCTGCCATCTTCAAAAAGGTCAGCAGTCACACAAATTCAATTCCCCTTTACAAGCAGACATCATAAACCTTCATTCTCTCCACCTTTCCTTCTCTGTATTTACATTCCTCAGGGCCCAGAGTTCCGTGAGTTCCTCTTCACCAAGCTCATCAATGCAGAGTACGCCTGCTACAAGGCTGAGAAGTTTGCCAAGCTCGAGGTGAGAAGAGTCCTGCAATGCAAACTGCGCCATAGAAGTGCGAATGCCTGTAGTGTGTGTGTGGGCATGTGTGCACGTCATAGACTGTATAAAATAAATGGATGTAGCTTCCAGGCCTGAAAAGTGAAGCTAATGCAAATGCCTTAAACCTGCATTCTTTGTAATGGCCAGCAGGGGGCGACTCTACTGGTTGCAAAAAGAAGGCTGATTGTAGCGAAGTCGATCAGAAAATGACCCTACTTCTGATTTATTATCTCAGTAAACATTTTCCTAATGAGTTTATGGTCTCAATCGCTAGTTTCAAGTCTTCTTCAATGCAGCATGATGTTCATTTTGTAAATTATGGTCCCATTTAAAGTAAAATTGACAATAAAGCAGGGTGTGCTTTAGGGCGGGGCTACCTTGTGATTGACAAGTTGCTACCACTGCAGCATCCTCAGGTTTTCAGTCAGTTAAGTTCTACGCTACCTACATAACTGCGTCCGGTAGTTACATACAGAAGTAGTTATTTTAACCCAAAGCCTGTTGTTTTTTTCTAACCATACCAAGTAGTTTTATTGCTTAAACTTAAAGTATTTTTTGCACCTGTTGGCATAGTTCTACATCATGTTTAATGGATGGATG
>JAOVVB010233833.1:0-10068 GCA_028570985.1 Heterobranchus longifilis
GCATTATTTAACATAACAATAATAATAATAATAATAATAATAATAATAATGAATTAGGCTAAGTAACTTAACTAATTAATAAATCAATCACCAATCAATCAGTTAAAGTCAGACAGAGTGAGCGTACATGTGATATAGTTCAGGTGTTTTCGAAAGGATTTTTCATCCCAGAATTGTTTTAAATATGTTTCCCAAAGCATGGTTACATTCGCGGTGAAGGTCCAATATGGTATCTGCTCCCCTGTCACTGTCTACAGAGGAAACAGAGTTACAGTGTAAAGGCTTTCCACATAAAGCACACATAAAACGACCTAAAGAAAGCATAAGAACAGAAACAACACACACACACACACACACACATGCACTTACCATATACAACCCATAAAAGGAGAGCACGATGGTGGCGATGATCCTGTTTGAGAATTTAAAATATGGATCCCACTCATACACATTCCTCTGGAACCAGCTCTTCTGAACAGACCTGTAGTGTAAAACAAGTCCAGACATAATGTGTGTATTTGTATGACACTTTGTGTGTGTGTGTGTGTGTGTGTGTGTGTGTGTGTGTGTTTTGGGGGGGGGGTTACTGTACATACGCTCCAGCAGGCCTTCTCAGCAAACACTGTACATATTTGTACTCGAGCTTCTTCAATTCCTCCTGAAGAACCCCACACATAAGCATTCACAAAGACACACAAACACACACACACACACACAAAGTTATTACAAATATTTCTAAGAATTGAATTTTGTGAACAGCGATTTAACAGCACCAATTATGTTTCTGTGACAGAATTTTCCAATTCAGTTCAGTTTATTTATATAGTTCATACTGGTCATTGTTGCAAAGCAAGTTTACAGAATGAAAAGAAAAATTTGGGAGGTGGTGTAGTGGTTAGCACTGTCGCCTTGCACCTCCAGGGTCCAGGTTCGATTCCCTTCTCTGTGTGCATGGAGTTTGCATGTTCTCCCCGTGCTTGGTGGGTTTCCTCCGGGTGCTCCAGTTTTCCTCCCAAAGACATGCAGGTTAGGTTGATTGGCGTTCTCAAATTGCCCGTAGTGTGTGAATGAGTGTGTGTATGTGTGTGTGCCCTGCGATAGCTTGGCACCCTGTCCAGGGTGTACCCTGCCTTGTGCCCTAAGCCTCCTGGGATGGGCTCCAGGCCCCCGCGACCCTGAATACAGGATAAAGCGGTATAGAAGGTGAGTGAGAGAGTATGAACTGCTCCGCCATACAGTACCTGCAGGTGTGTGAGGTGCTGGCAGCCCTAAGATCCTTCTTCTATAAGTTACTCATAGCTCTGAGCTTCCCTTCACAACATCTCCTCATCCCACCCCTCTGGAGAACACTGGAGAGCCTGCTGAGCTTTATGCTCCAGTATGCTCCATAAATGAAATGTGGCTTTCATTTATCATTTTCTCATGCTGGTCTAGCAAGTGATTATCCACTCTCCCAAGGGCAGGGGGTTGAACAAGCATTTGCTAAGGCTCAGGAAAGAGGACCAGAGTGCAGCAGTGTTCACTATAAGCATATTTATCCTGGCAGCCGGCAGTAGGTGGAATGAGCCAATAGAGGCTTTCTACCACCAAGGGGTCATAGCAGCCCTGCTAGTTTGCCACAATAACCAGGCTAGTCTTGACAAACAAACTGATCATTATGTCCATGCGGCAGAGGTGGCTTAACCACAGCCCCTAACTCCCTTCTATGAAGCTGGAATGTGTGTAGAAAATTATTTCACTGTGCTGTAATGTACCCCAAATGTAATAGAAGCCATAACATTAAAACAATTAAGATAAAACCGCCTAGATTTAGGTTCCTCTCGTGCCACCTGGGTGGCTCTGACCCCTTGTTGCATGGCTTGGCTGGGCCTTTGGGGATCTTTTGGTGCTGTGGGTTGCTTGGTGCACTGGTTGCTCTGGTCAGACTGTTGATAGGGCAAATACATATCATTGTATAATGCACCATACTGTAGGTGAACACTGTTTCACACACCCAGCAGGTCCCGGAATTTGCCCAGTGAAAGGTTTTGTGAATTTCATTAAAATATGGTTAAGAAACTGGTGTCCTTCTTGTCATATATTACATTCATGAAGTTGGAGCATGTGTGTGAGTATGAGAGAGATACCTGCTTGCTGTAATTCCTCAGGCGGTTCAGTATACCCCTCACTATGATAGAACCAAAGCGGCACACCAAGAACCCCAAGAACAGGATCGGTGGGATATCCAATAACTGCACACAAGAACACATTTGACACGTGAAAGGTTTTTAGTTTTAGTTGAAAATCATGAGATCACATTATCTAAAAAAAAAAATAAAGAAATCAACAACCATCCTGCGGACAGTGGTTCACTCACCAACTCTATCCAAATATTGTACTCCTCATAACTATTTCCCTTGGGTACGGGTCCTTTGCACACAATCACAAACCACATCTGTGCAACAAACCTGGCATCACAAACACACACACACACACACACACAAAAAAAAAAAAAAAACGGCAATTACAGTACCATATATATTCCATAATGGTTAAAGGTACTGTGTGCCATTCACATAGTATGCAGATGCTCTTGTCCTGCTCGCTCATTCTCATTCTCTTGTATGAAATGAAACCTTTAGAGCATCATGCACTGGTTAAACACTTCCTCACTCGGGAAGTGTTTTGTGGTTTTCTTCTCAAGATAGTTGACAGGTTTTGATCTCTAGGCACATCCAGAAAACATGATGAAGAGGAGCTGAGATGGCATGTGTCAGACAAATAAATGTGAATGGTTTACTCTCTCTCACACACCCTGCCTTCACATTCACACAGTACAGGTGGACCTCCACAGCTACATGCTGTTCCATATCCACAAACACACAACACAAGGTAATGTTAAACAGATAAAAAAGTACCAGGAGAGTGAATAAAGCAGCCCCAGGACTCCGCCGAGCAGTCGGTGTGGTGTTGATAGACAGGTGAAGAACGGCATGCAGACAATGCTCACCAGCAATGCGTCTTTGACTAGTACCAAAACTGAAACACACACAAAGCTATGTAAAAAATGAACATCGTGAAAAAGTTTCTTTTTTTATTGTAATTTTATTTAAAAAGTGAAATTCTCATATATGTAAATTCATTACATGTAAAGTGAAATATTAAACATAAAAAATCATAAACATAAAAATAAAAAAGGTCATGCTGTTTGGAGACTTCTGTCTCAAAGCATATTGATGGAAAGTTCACTAGAAGGTAAAAGATGGTAGGAAATGGTAGAAAAACACTGCAGGGATGACAGCAGCAAAGCCGATTAAAGACCTTGCAAGAGCTCCACAAGAAGGTGAGTGGGACTGGAGTCAGCATCCACCATGCACAGTCTTCTGATGGTCTACAATGGAACTACAATGGTTCTCACCTGATATGAACCCTGAATTACATGGCTATTGTTAAGAGGAAGATAAAAAATCACCTGACTCAACAATACAAACAAGCTGAAGGCTGCTGTGAAAGCAAACTGGTCTTCAATAAGGCTTCAGCAGTGCCACAGGCTGATCACCTCCATGTCATGCAGCATTAATGCAGTAATTTATGCTAAAGGAGCCCCGAACGATTACTGTGTATACACTGAGTGCAGTGTGATGTGAAGTTTAGTGAATTATAGTGTACTGTGTAGTGTAGTGTATTTTAGTGTAGTGTGTATAGTGTAGGGTGTTATAGTGTTGTGTACCTGTTAGGTAAGGTGGCACGCTGTCATCAGTGGTGTGATTCAATATTAGACTGATTACAAAGCGGGCCACGGCACCAAAGGCAAAAGCATAAGACCATCGGTTCTGCATCTTGCCAGTGAAGTCCAGAGGTCTAAGAGCACACAGGTACATCCGTCTCAAATCAGCAGATTAACACATGTTTCTGTCCGATCATAGGTTCGTGCTCTAAAATCACTATTGTTAATAAATTGTGAGTAAATTTCAGGCTTTAATGAGCAGCATGGTCATAATTTTAATGTAAAACAAGTTCTACAACAAAAGTTCCCGAGCGCCAAAAGTCCTTTTAATGGCTGTATGCTGATGATGATGTACAAATTAATCACTGATTGCTGCCTAGTATCAGAAGTCTTCAACTCAAAAATTAGAAGGCCCACAGCTGCATATTTCCCACAATTATTTCATTATTGCATAATAATGAAAAATAATGAATCATGTTCTGGCTATTTATATCTTTTCACTAAAACACATCAGAGAATTAAATGTTTACGTTGATAACAACAGCACTAGAATCTAGCGCTGATTTCTTTCCGCTCGATCTCGCTGCTGGATTACTGTGCGTTGTTTCGCCGCAGTTTTCTCGCGTTTCAGTCCATGGTTTTTTTACGTTGCAGATTTCGCTTTGTTTTCTCGTTTTTTGCTTCCCGTCTCACGATTTGAATTTGTCGCTTCGCTCGGATTTAACGGCTTTGTTAGGGTTTTCAGTCATTGTGTGAACTTTCCCATGCCTCTATAACAATCTGAGAACTCAGCCCATCTCATCATTTTATACTTAACACCTGGTTTACTACTACAGTAGAAAATAATAAACTATGAACTGACACAGTGAAGCTGAATCGGCCGGCCAGACACCGGGATCTCCTCTCACAGTCATAGATCTTTCTTCTGCGCTCAATAAACGACAGCAGGACTAAAATAAACAGCTGCAACACACACACACACACACACACACACACACACACACACACATACACACACAAGGATGTGTTAAACAGAATTAATTAATTAATTTACTAGGTAAACATGTAACATAACCCACAAGCAAACCATGGCCATGTGGCGTTTTTGTCCAGGCAGGGTGATACGCAGCTCAAATTTATTTTCATTAAAAGCTGCCAGCAAATACTGCTGCTATATAAATATATTTAATGTTTGTGAACCAAGTTCCTGTTTTCACTTGCGCTATAAACACTCGTTCCCTCAGCAGACTCTCTTTATTCTCAATGATCACAAAATCATTTTTAATTAATGAAAATAATACAAAATAATGAAGACGTTACTCACAGAAAGTGGCAGACTCAGCCACATAAACACTGTTTCATAAACTCCACAGACAGGTAAACTCACTTCATTCCTAAATAAATCAAAAAGACATTGAAATTTAGATATAAAACAGAGAGGATGTTTTTCAAAAGGATGTAGTTAAACATAAAGAACTGTGTAGACATGTCCTCCGTTAGTAAATCTTAGCAATCCCCAAGACTTTGCATGTGTCTATTAAACATTTCACATCAGACGAGTAAGCGATCAATACTGGATTCCTTTAAAAGCTATTGTAGCTAATAGTAACTTGTCTTGCACTCTGAAACAGAATCAGTTTTTGGATTGGTCATTTTAAGGAATAATTGGACTGTACCAGACAATTTTCTATCAGAATATTAAACCAGGAGAGTTTTAAATACTCTGAAAATCAACTCCATGTGGTGTGTAAGAGTGTTACTTTGTGATGACATTCTCAATTTTAACAATATAGTGATTATTACAGTACAGATAGTACTGAACCAGAATAACTGTTTTACCGGCGTGTCTCCTGTGGTGACAGCATTAGGGGCGTGCATTTGCTGGCCTTACCACTAAGTGGCGCTATAACTATAAATGATAGACAATAGACTTTGTTCATTCTCTCAAGGATTAATGAGCTGCAGCAGATAAATTCAAGTGGAACATTGTAATTAAACAAATACATAATCACAGCTCTAAAATGACAGTAAAACTGCATCAAATTTAAGCAGAGTAAATGTTAACACAGTGAGCCTTTAGATTTGATCATGCGTAGCGTAGACAGAAAACAGACTCTGGTCTGGAAAAAGTGGGTGCTACATTTATTGTCAGATTAATGTGCAAAATTATATAGTAAAACTATATAAGCTGCATAACCCTTATAAGACTCTACTTTTATTTAAGTGCACTCACAACGATGACAAAACATTATGATTTTGTAAAATAATGAAAGCAATTCTGTATGAAAGTGCTATTCTGTATTGGTCTTTGGCCTTGATAAAGCACAGTCACCAACACCAGCAGATGACATCGCACCCAAATCTTTACACTTGATTTAAACTACTTGGGTTCTGTACCTTTTTATAGACTCTGGGAGCTTGATTTTTAAATTAAAAGCAAACTTGACTTTCATCTGAAAAGAGGACTTACAACCACTGAGTAAAAGTCCAGTCCAGTCCTTTTTTTTTTTTTAACCTTAGTCCAGGAAAGATGCTTCTAATGTTGTCTTTAGTTCAGGAGTGGATTGATACTTGGAATACAACAGTTATAGTCTATTTCCTGAGGACTATCTGTGGATGGTGGCTCATGATGCACTGACTCCAGCCTCACTCCACTTCTTGTGAAGCTCTCCCAAAGCCTTGAATTGGCTTTGCTTGACAATCTTCTGAAGGCTCCAGTCATCCCTGTTGCTTGTTCAGCTTTTCCTAAAACACTTTTCCTTTTCAGTCACTTATCCATGAATATATTTCAATACAGCACCTTCCGTGGTTTACAGTATGCCCCCTTATGGAGAGGGTTGATGATCAACTTCTGGAAAACTGTCAAGTCAGAAGTCTTCTTCATGCCTCTGCTGTATGAATAGTAGATGGCCTAGGTTTGATCTTGAGCCAATGCCTGAACCCCCGGGGCAAAAAATGCCCAAACCTCCAAAGAAAAAAAAAAAAAGATACAGTGCTAGGCTCAAGCCTGGATAAAATGGAAGGGTTGGAAAAGCATCTGGCATGAAACCTGGGCCAAGTTGCTGTATGTGTGATTCGAATAGCCAGCTATGGTAAACCCTTGATGGGAGTAGCAGAAAGACAAGCAACCACATGTAATAAATCTATAATTAATTTACTAAAGTAAATAAACTTTTTCATGTTATCCTATTTTTGAGATGCACCATAGGTTAGTCATATTAACAAGCTAGATAACTAATATTACAGTGTCTATCTGTGTCTATCAAGTCTTGTTAGCTCACAATAACATGCTTTGTCTTCCTATATTATTTACCATGTTGCATTACCTTCTGTTACTGATCTCTCTAATCTGATGGGTAGGAGTCTCACTGTGCTTATCCTGCTCATTTTCACACATATAAGCCTGAGTCTGAGAAACATGCGTCCTGTTTAAATAGCACCTTAAATTTAACACAAAAGATTAGTAGCTACTGAAATGCTCAAAAATGGGTGGGAAATGCCTAAAAATGGGTGGGGGAATAATAATGTTCCTCATTTGTTTGGGACAGGAATGAAACACAAGGATTTTCAGGAATGCCAGAATGTAAGATCTGATTAAAGTTCTCTCTACTGAACCAAATCAACTTGTTTAAAAGAATTAGAACAAAAGCGTGAATTGCTTAAGTCAGTCATCACTTTTTATGTTTATGATATATGCAAGTTTTTGATATTTGTTCTATAAGAGGATGTAATGAACTGGAACTTATTATGACGTGTATACTCACATAGCGTTTGAAGGAATGTCTTGGCTCTGTTGGAAGAAAAAAGAGTTTTGGAGAGATAAGTGGTCATGGATCATCAGAGGGAAAAAAACTTCATGATTATAAAACAGAATCTCTAACACCCTAGACTCAAGAGGGTTATGTGAAACCTCAAGAAAGGTTGGGACAGTATGGAAAATGGCAATAAACCAAAAATGGAGTCATCTGTAAATTCTCTTCACCTTGTACTATTTTGAAAATGATATAACAAATCATGAATTGATGATTTACGGTGTTAATTAATTTTTTGTTAAAAATATACAGTTATTTAACATCTGGTAATAAGAGGTTCACTGATTTGCCAACTGATGCACCAGTGATTTATCCAGTGGTTTCAGGACATTATTACCCAAAGACAAATTGGATGGATTTTGGGCACTTTAAACTTAACATTACTCAACATCATGTAAAATCTCAATGCGTAGAGGGCAGGGCCAAAAAAGAGCAAAACCACTTTGGTAAATCTTTGTCCATTAACACCATTTGTTACTGCATTTACAAATGCAACTTAAGGTTTGCAACCAAATCTTCCTGAGATCCGGACACCTCTTTATTCATAGCTAATAACTATAACTTAATCAAGCTCTTCAACCAGGAAGACGTTTGGCAAAAGAATTACATCTAACAGTATCCTGGGATGGTAAAATGATATATAAAGAAAAATAGACAATAAATTTGGGAGAAAATGGACACATTTTTGGAAACAACAGCTGTCATGTTCTCTGGACCAAAGAGGAGACGAAACATTCAAGCTGTTATCAGCCATGGTATGAGATGTGCCAGTGTCTTTGGCATGGGTAAATTTTGTATCTGGTAGGGCACCATTAGTGTAGACAAATATGTTTATTTTGGAGTAGCATATGCTGCCATCTGCACTCTATCTTCCTCAGAGATGGCCCTGTATTTTCCAGCAGTACAACAAGAAACCATATTCTGCTTGGATTCCACATGCGTGGCTGCTAAACATAAAGAACGGGTGCTAGACTGGCCTGTGACCAATTAAGAATGTGTGGTGCATTATGAAGTGATGCACTTTGCCAAGGTGATGACCTGAATAATGGAAGAATGTGAGAAAAAAACGTAAGCTAAACTTGACCAACTAGTGACCTCAGTGTCCAAATGCTTAAAATGTGTTGTAGTGATGTATCTGATGTAGTGTTTGCAATATACCATACGCCAAATAAACTGAACAGTCGACCCCTTCGTTTTTATTACCCTTTTGCTTACTGTCTGAACCTTTTTGGAATTGGGGTTGATCCATCACACTGTAGCCAAGCCACCTACTGGACTGCTTTTGGCAGCTTGAAGGAAAGCGGAGAACATGGAGGAACATGGAGGACACCTGGAGGACGTGTGAAACGCTACACAGACAGGAATGTGAACTTGAGATCAAACACTGAAGCTGTGATGTTTGAAATTTGACATTTGTTGTGGGAGGTGAAATCTTATTTGAAATTTTACTTGCAGTTACTGCTTTCTACCACTACAAGCACACGGCATGAAGAACATTATATTACAGCACTAAGTTTAGTAAAACCATGTGTGAGGATTACCCTACACCAGCTGACCACTTGTGACATTATTGATATATAGATACTAATCTAATTACTGATGTGTTAAATCATAAGAATCCACAAGCCTGAGTTAAAGGGATAAAGAACACTAGACAAAACATTACCGGTTGTGCTGTGTAGTATGAAGCAGCAGTGAGCTTAGTTGTACATTCAGGCACCTCTGTTCATTAACATGATGTGTGAGTAACTGTGTATGTACACGCGCGTAAAAGGTCCAGTACGCAACGTTAACACAGTCACTAGTTCACTGTACGTCCGTCCACTATATTGTACAGAATATCCTGATAAACAAAGCTGACGGTAAATCACGGAGCACAGAGACAATGACATCGTCAGGACAGGGTGACGTTACAACAAAGCCAAAATCTTCCAACACTGAAAACGGAGTTCTGGAAAATCTTTACTTTGGACCAAGTTTTCCAAAAGCTCCGTTTTCAACGACCAAAACTGCGTGTGGACATGGCCTCAGAACCACACGGAAAGCAGACTGGTGCAAATAGATTATAATAATAAATAAATTGTGTGTAAACGAGCTGTATGTTGTGAAATCTGTGTCGGGATCCTCATCACTCCACACCACTACAGCGGCACATCTGCACACAAACATCTGCTGCACTAAAAAAAAAAAAAACGCAGCGCAGCATTTGGACCTCATCTGGACACAAAAGACATGAAACAACAGATTTTACTACAGAGATAAAGAGTCACTCACCCAGTTACTCATCTTGCTGGAGTTTTTATACTAAGTAATAAAACACACTCTCACTGTATGGCATGTCAGGGCTGTGGCCAGGAAATGACAAAGGGAAGAAAAAGAAAGGGGGAAGTCCTGACCGCAGTGAAGTTAGTTTTATATTCGCATTGCCGGCTTCAAAAGCTGCTTAAATAAACCTGCAAATAAGATACAAACATATGCATATTGTGGCAGTGAGAGTATAAGTTATAAGCTGTCAGTGCACAGTTTGTGTAAAAGTGTAGACCACCCTTG
>JAOVVB010233834.1:0-10068 GCA_028570985.1 Heterobranchus longifilis
CTGTCTTAGCAGAGTCAATCATGCCCAATGATTTAATAAAACACAGATACATAGTTTAAGGTATATTTTTTCTATCACAGATACATGGTTTTCAAAGTACAATATTTCAATGCCATGCATTCTGTGGCTGTTAAAATTCAAATACTTATGTCTCTTATTTTCTTCTGTATTGTTGACATGTTCACATGGTTAAAAACGCCATACAGACACATTAACATGGTTAAAAACACCATATAGACACGTTAACATGGTTAAAAACACCATATAGACATGTTAAAAACTTGATTTTCTTAACATTCAAAAATAGATGGGAAATACTCTCTTCTAGTCCACATAAATCACATTTATAACCAGTATTCAGTTGAAATCTTTGTAACAAGTTTAGCAGGTAAATTCTGTATAATATCTTGTTTATCTGATATATTTTTGGTCTGAGTCCAGGGGTTAATGAATCATAAGACTTGAATTGAAACCTCTGCAGTCTGTAAGGAGCGGACAACTACGTCATCACACCGGTTCTGTATTTAATATTTAATTTAATTTAATAGAAATATATATTCAAACTGTAAAAATGAACTAATGTTTCTAATACGCGATTTCACTGCACTTTTGGTCGGTTAAAAAGAAAACCTTGAAAAACGTATGTTTACGTCGTTTCCGGTTTGTCTCATCCTTGTGACGATCAGCCGTGCTGACGTTAAATCAGGAAGAAAACAAAAGTCCAAAGTAGCTTTCGGTAGCTTCACGTCGCAACTTTTCTGCTCCAAAATGTCGGTTTCAAACCCGAGACAGACGTTTATAAACCCGGTAAGATGCTCAATGTGTTTATCTTATACCCAGTTATTGTTGTCGTTTCATTTTCACTTTTGTCATTTACGTTAAATGTACTTTTTATTGCGGATTGTGTTGGTGAGCAGGCTAGATAGCGTCTTAGCTAAGAGCTAACATTACATTGATTGTATCAGCTGTGCAAAGTAATGAATATTTAATGCGACATAACAGGGTTCCTACGCAGTATGGAAAAGTCTGGAATTTGATTTTTGGATCTTCCCGGTTAAGTTTGGAAAAAAGAAAAGAGTATGGAACAATATTTGTGTTTCCAGACTATTTCTAAAATAAAAAAATAAAAATTAAATACAAGCAGTTTTGTGTTTTTCATGGAGCCAAAAGTCGGAATATTTCCACACAAAAAATAATATTTAAGTTAGAATATTTAGAGGAAAAAGTTGGAATGTTTTCAGAAAAAAACTTAGAATATTTAGAGAAAGATTTGGAATATTTTCACGAAAAAGAATATTTAGCGCAAAAGTGAATGTTTTCACAAAAAGAAGAATATTTAGAGAAAATTCAGAATATTTTCACACAAAAAATAATATTTAGAGAAAAAAGTCGGAATATATTCACACAAAAATATTTAGAGAAAAAGGCGGAATATTTTCACCAAAAGAAAAATAACATTTTGTGAAAACGTCTGAATATGTTCAGAAAAAAATTATATTTAGAGAAAAAGTCTGAATATTTTCAGAAAAAAAACAATATTTAGAGAAAAGTGTCTGAATATTTTCACAAAAAAGTTAGAATGATTAGAGAAAAAGTCTGAAATTTGAATCTGGAAAAGTCTGGTATTTTGAAATGGAAAATGTGTAGGAACCCTGTATTTACCTCTGAAATAGCAGATTGGGCTGCAACTAACAATTATTTTCATTATCAATTAATGTGCAGATTATTGATTATTGTTCTTAATTGATTTTAAAATGTATATCTTTTCCTTGTCATGAATCTCGTTAGTTCTTGTCTGATGTTTCCAAATGTTTCGTTTCGTGTCATGACTTTTTTCCCCGACAAGGCGATTCCCTTCTCTGGGACGATCCTGGGCGGGTTGTTGCCGGGGGAGATGGTTCTCATTCAGGGCTCCGTGCCGTCTGATGCCAAAAGGTGAGGACTCGCAAAACACGAAATACATGAAGTTTCAAACCTGCTTCATCCACCTGTGTTTACTAGGGATGCACCGATACAGACTCAAATAGCTGGATCTGGTATCGTTGACAACGGGGCAGATCTATTCAATTCAATTCTATTCTTACGTCTGATGTAGGGATGGGACAATAATGGATTTTATTGTGGATCGCAATTTTAAAAAAACATGAATGAATGGTGAATTTCCATTATTGGGATAATTGTGAATATCGTTTCTCACGCATTGTTTCAAGAAAAAAGTCAGAATGTTTTGAGAAAAAAATCAGAATCCTTCAAGAAAGTCGGAATCTTTTGAGGAAAAAGTCGTAATGTTTCGAGTAAAAAGGCAAAAATTTAAGGTAAAGTGATTCCAGTGTGTTTTAGTGCTGTTTTAAGAGTTTTAAGCATATTTCATTCGGGATAATATCGTGAATCGCAATATTTTTAGCCAGGATAACCATGCCATGATTGTACTGTACTACGTTAATCAGGGTCTTAAAGAGACAGGCGCTAAGATGGAGCGTTTGAGACAGAGGGTGATACAGGTATATTAAGACATGTTTCTTTTTACATTAAAGCATGTAAAGATGTTCTAGTAGAACCTGAAAATTAGCAGAATATGTCTCCTTTAAAGCCTCACCTGTCGTCCCTGCAGGTTCCAGGTAGACTTCACGTGTGGCAGCAGCGTGAAGCCGAGGGCCGACGTGGCGTTCCACTTCAACCCGAGGTTCAAGAGGTCGCCGTGTATCGTCTGCAACTCGCTGCAGAAGGAGAGCTGGGGCCGAGAGGAGATCCTGTACCTGAAGCCCTTTACCCTCGGGGACACGTTCGAACTCGTCATCCTCGTCCTCAAAGATGCGTTTAAGGTGAGCGGCGTCAGATTTTATACCAGCATGATTCACATCGTATATTGGATTTCTGGCCGGTATTTTCCAGCTCTTTTGGCCGATTGCCGGTAACGATGTATGCACTTAGGCATGAGACGATATGAACATTTCATGTCATGATTATCCTGGCCAAAATAATTGTGATTCACAATATTATAATCAAAATGTTTTTAAACTCTTAAAACCCACTGGAATCATTTTACCTTACATTTTGATTTGTCAGGACTTTTTTCTCGAAACATTACGACTTTTTTCTCGAAACAATACAACTTTTTTTTGTGAGGATATTCACGATTATCCCGATCTTATTGTGCATGTTTTCTATCGCGATCCCTGATAAAATCCATTATAGTCCCATCCCTTGTCACGATAACAGCTTGAGAAGCGCTCGTTATGGGGTTTTGAGCCCTGTGCGTTGTCTGTCAGATGATATTTATGAATTTCGTCATGTGTATGTCGGTGTGTGTATCTAATCTTGCATAAAACTGACCAATCAGTATAATGTTTTTTGTGCACATTTATAGCTCAAGATCTCTCGTGATTGTGATTCTTCACACAATATTTGCAAAATCTTGAAAAACGTATTTGATTGACTGCTCTGTTTCAATAAAAACATATATATATATATATATATATATATATGTATGTATACGAATATTTGCTTTGAGTGAAGTCCTTGAAAATGAAAAAATAGTGGTTGGAAAACTATTTGAAATGAGTTTGTAATATGTGTATGAAGTATCTGAGTACTTGTGCTGCAGGTGGCGGTGAATGGAGGTCACGTGTTGGAGTACAAACACAGAGTGGACCTGGAGCAAGTCGACACTCTGTCCATATCCGGAAAGGTCAACGTTCAAGCTGTCGGCATCCTCCCGAGACCTGTGAGTCTTTTAACACAGGGGAACTCTGTGAGGTGTGTCGAAACACCCGTGGACAACAATATAACTTGACTAAGACCTCTGATAGTTTTAGTTATATTTGCATAATTGTGCCATTTATTCTTTACCTGTTGTAAGCTCTTGGGATTATAAGGAACCTGCAATACAATCAACTCTGACATGTTGTTTAGAGATTTAAAAGATATTTGTATCCTTAACTGGAAGCTTAAGTACCAAAATCTATTTACATATTTTTGTATTCTTGGTCCTAATGGTAACATTAGATGGTCATGGTTATTTCGTGGAGTTCATCAATTCATCTATTTCAACAATTAAGTTATTTATTCAGAATAGCAGACCAGTGGGTTTCTTTATCTTCATCATCCCCTCTTTTGTGAGACCAGGAGCAATCTGGTTTACACATGGAGGAAGGATTTAAAGGATGAATTTCTTGTTTAATTAAGTGCAGCTTTTTATTAGCATATATGTTTAACATTAACATATTACTTTTAGAAACAGAATCAGTATTATGTTTAACAATCTGGTATAATTAACTTATCAGTCAATGTATCTATGTGTGAAGCATGTATGATGAACCAAACCGTTAAAAGCCACCTGAACGTAATGAGAACCATGCAATAACCAAGTTGCTCAAACAAAGCTTTTATCTTTTGTCGATGACAAGAAAGATCAAAGTCTGGTCACCGCTGACCGTGCTGATGATGATGAGACTTTCCTTCAAAGTCTCTGAACGCTGACGGCATGTATTCAGTTCATTGAATGGTTCAGAGTTCAGAGTTGCAGCATGGAAAATAACTTGGTCCATTGCAGTGTTTACTGTGAAATTAGAAGTTATGTTTACCATTTTACTTTTTTTTATTATAAAGTCAGCTGCATTTTCTACAAACTGTATTAATTAGCCGTATTAGAACACTGTACTGACAGTTTTGGCTTTCAACAATTTAAACTCATTAATTTATTCTTTAAATTACTTTTACTCTCTCTGTGATTCAAACATGACTCAGCCGAGGCTTGTTTTCTCTCTCTGGTCTGGGTGTCTCGTCTTTATCAGCTTGTTTTGGAACTTCTAATCAACAGGGCTTTTGTGAGTTTTTAGCACTTACATTTCTCAATCTCTGAGCATAAGCTTCATCTGCTTCATCGTCTCATACAAGTTAATGCAGTTAAAAGTACTTCACAATTGATGAGCAGATAGTAAGACTAAAGTATAGACTGTAAAACATAAAAGAGATAAATTAATGAAAAAAATGGACCAATTCACGCGAGACAATAAAATGATGAGAACATAATAAAATAGATTTTAAAGCCATACTGAGAGTATTAATAGTAAATAGAGTGAGATACAAACTATATTAAAGAGACAAAGCAAGAATAAAAATAAGATAGATCAATATAGTATGATGCAGTTAGTAGTATGTCCCATTTGTATGCATACTGCATGCAGTAGTACGTACTAAAAGTTGAAAGTATGAGATTTGGAACACAGTGAAAGTTTGTGGTTATTTCTTTATGTGATGAAACTTGATGAAGATGAATAAGATGTTTTTGTTGTTTTCAGATTGAAGTTTCCACGGCAGCCAGTCTGACCAGTCGGGAACAACCAGAGATGAATCAGAAACTTCAGCAAATGGTTAGTTTGTTCTTACATTCTTTAAAAAATATATATTAGTATTATTTATTCATGTTGTTATCATTAATTATATTGTTTCTTTTATTTTTTATTATTATTATTATTATTTTTTTTTTTTTTAAATTACATTTTTAGTTTATGTTCATTTTCTACCATCAGAGCCGAAACAATTAGTAAATATACAGAAAAGTGACGATTGATTAATCAACATTAATAAAAACATCAAACAGGTGTAGGTCACAGCTTCTTAAATGTGAGGATTTGTTGTAATATTTCACATTTTATCAGATCTAATTGACCCTTCGCTAAGCTGTCAATATGGCATTTTCAATGATATCAGTGAGAGATACTCCACATGAAATAACCGTACATTTATGGAATAATAGTTGTGAAATATCAGAGAGAAGAAAACAGAAAGGAGAGCTACATTCACTTCCACACATTAATTTGTCAGCAGAGTAGTATTGTGAATGAAGAGGACATTAAAAATGAGGGAAAAACTCTCCGGTACCAATGCAAGCGTCAGACACCCCACGTCTTTTTCACATGAATGACAAACACACATGGTAAGTCAATATATTCATAGTTTTCAGTCACGTGACTGGCGCGGAGCCTGGAGGGCAAAACACCTTACGTTAACACTGGGAACTCCATAGAGCTGCCGCACAAGCCTGTCAAATGTTCATCTTTAATAATAATAATTTGTTGTAAAAGCTGAGCTGTCGTTAGCCGTTCCCTGGGCATTCCCATGGGGTCATGATGTCACATGAAAACTATGAAATTGTTTATTTTAAGCTAACTTTTAGTCATGACGACACTTTTGGCCATAGGCCATTAGTAACATGTACTGAGGTTAGCACAACAAGCTAGCGATATAGCATGCGACCAGTCTCACTGGATAGAGAATAAAAAGCCGGAGCTGTAAAACTCATCTGTAGGTTACCGTTCAGCTACAACAGTACCAGAGAGAGTTGTGTATAAGATGATTGCTCCAGTAGAGTAACGTGTCGTCAGCATAAAAAGAAATTAAAGTACACAAATATGTTTTCCATAAGGAGAAGCATGTAAACAGAAAACAACAGAGGACCTAATATGGAGCCCTGTGGCACACAAGTATTTCCTAAAGAGAATATTTGAATAAAAATGTAAGTTTGGTGTTTAGATGGTTTATTTTTTTACTGCAACTCATTTTTTAGAAAAACTGTGTTTTTTATTTATGAATTATAAGATTTGTTTTGTTTGTTCATTTCCAGCCAATAATCTCCTCTTCAGGCGACTTGGTGAGTTTTACTGTTGCATATTCAGGTTCATATTGTAAATGTATAGTCAACACATGTTTTTATGTGACTGGAAACTTTGTAATGTTTTTTTTTTTTTAAACAAAGTCGTAATGTTTCTTTAAAAGATTAATGTCGCCGGAAAAAAGTCACAATGTTTTTTTGGTTTTTTTCAGAATGTTTCAAGAAAAAAAGTCGCAGTGTTTTTTTGAAGTCATAAAGTTTTCAGAAAAAATATGTTTAAAGAAAAACTGATTTTTTTTTTTTAAGTCGTAATGTTTCGAGAAAAAAGTAATAATTTGTTTTTTAAAAAGTCGTAATGTTTGTAATGTAAATGGTTGAAACAGTTGAAATATTTGAGTCTCTGATCTTCTGATTTTCCAGAGTATTCCCTTCAGAGGTGAGCTGGTTAAAGGACTGAGTGTCGGACGCAGCGTCACTATTAAAGGTTCAACCAATCAGAACGCACAGAGGTAAACACACCTGTCTGTCAGTTTAATATCAGCTCATCCATCAGGAAGTTAGTCAGAGGTGTGTACAAATACATCAAAAAGTATCTTCTAGTATCCAATCTATCATCTATCATCAAATCTATCATAATAAAATACAAAATACTGTATGAGAAAATGTATTTAAATAAAATACAAGTAATTAGTTTGTAATTTGAAAATACAAAAATACCTTCTATACAAACTGATATCACATTTTTGGCATTTAGTCACCGTGCTTTCAACTAAATCCAAATTAAACCCATCAAGTCAGGTGAGAAAGTCAACGTTGTCTTATTTACATTAACTTATGTGTTTAACAACATAACAAACGTCCTTATTTTAACCTTTTTCCTAAACTCAACCCAGTAGTTTTGTTTCCTAAACATAAGTTTAGTTTGAATTCACAACATTAACCACATGTAAAAGTGACATCACGGGTTCCTGAAGCATCCGTATGTGACGAGTTGAGAATGAGAACAGGACGTTTAATGACGAGCAGAAAGATTAAAATGCGTAGACATGTCCTTTAAAAGGTGCGTGCTATCTATCCAGATTATTACTTTTAACCTGGGGATAAAAATGTGTTTTATTTGAGAATAAAATGATATTAAATAATGTATTTTAAGTATTTCAAATACACAAATACAAGCTCTTAAAGTATTTTGTTACAAATTACAAAATACTCAAAAGTAATTAAATAGGTGTTTCAAATACATTTAATTAAAATAAAAAAGTTATTTAATTCCAAGTGGCATTAAAAGAGTCTTAAAAAGTCTTGAATCTAATTTGCCTTAAGCTGTAGGAACCCTGATTATATATTTTACAATATTTATTTGGCATTTTGTTTTTTTATGTGATTGACAGCATATATTTGATAGTTGTTTACAACATATTTTAAATGGTCGAAAGAAAATATGGCACATTGTATAGAGATGTGGTGATTGGAATTCCAAATAATCGATTAAAAAAAACAAATATTGCAAGCCTAAAGTATAATATTAAGCTAGGGACAGAAAATGCACATTTCTGTAGAATGACCCAAGAATCAACATATTTCTGTTTCTCTGCTGCATTTTCAACATGTTTTCATCACTTTCTGTGTTGTGTTTCAGTTTCGGTGTGAACCTGCGAGTGTCCGCCAGCAGCGACATCGCTCTTCATCTGAACCCTCGTCTAAAGAAAGAGGTCTTCGTCAGAAACTCCTTCTTGTCTGAGTGCTGGGGCCCCGAGGAGAGAAAGCTGGCCTCCTTCCCCTTCAGTGCGGAACAATACTTTGAGGTACCACCATCTACACTTTTTAATGCTTTAAAAAGGTTCATAAAAAACCTGTAGCCTTCCACCTGATGATGCAGAGCTTCCTGTCTGTTCTGTCGTCATAAACAGACAGAAACATTTTTTTTTTTCTAATAAAAACATTTTTTTGTGTCAAAACTTAAGCAAAAACGTCAAAATGCCCAAAAAGTGTCATAGTATAGTATGTTGTCAAAAATAAGCAAAAAATGTCAAAAAAGCATCATAGTATAGTATGTCATAGACATTCAAGCAAAAATGTCAAAAATGCCAAAAAAAGTATCATATTCTAGTATATCGTCAAAAATTAAGCAAAAAGGCAAAAATGAGCAATAACGGCAAAAATGCCAAAAAAGCATCATAGTATGTAGTCAAGAATAAGCAAAAATGCCAAGAAAGACAGAAAAAGTATCACAGTATAGTATGTCATCAAAAATTGAACAAAAGCATCAAGAATGCCAAAAAGCATCATAGTATCAAAATTTAAGCAAAAATGCCAAAAAAGCATCATAGTATAGTGTGTCATCAAAAATTAAGCAAAATGCGTCATAGTATAGTGTCATAAAAAATGAGCAAAAACGTAAAAAATGCCAAAAAAGTATTGTAGTATAGTATGTCATCAAGAATTAAGCAAAAATGCCAAAAAAGCGTCATAGTATAGTATGTCGTCAAAAATGTAAAAAGTGCCAAAAAGCATCATAGGATAGTATGTCGTCAAAAAATAAGCAAAACGTCAAGAATGCCAAAAAGCATCATATTATAGTATATTGTCAAAAATTAAGCAAAAATTTTAAAAATGCCAAAAAGCATCATAGTATAGTATGTTGTCAAAAATACGCAAAAATATCAAAAAAGCATCATAGTATAGTATGTCATCAAAAATGCTGCAAAAACGTCAAAAATGCCAAAAAAGCACATTGTTAAAAATAAGCAAAGATTAAGCAAAACTGCAAAAAAAAAGCGTTATAGTATAGTATGTTGTCAAAAATAAGAAAACGTAAAAAATTCCAAAAAGCGTCATAGTATAGTACGTCTTCAAAAATTAAGCAAAAATGCCAAAAAAACATCATGGTATTGTATGTCGTCAAACATTAAGCAATTTTATTAGGAATTTTAAAAGCACAACAGCTCAAGGAGTGTCATGACTTAAAAGCACACTTAAAAGCATTACTGAAAACACTTATTTCCAAAGGGGTCCTCGTGGAAACAAACAAAGCACAATACATAGAAACAGACAGATCAATGAAGACAAACGACAAATTACAAAATAAACCTACTCGTCCCCTTTGCCACCCCATGCATAAGATTCAAACTCCCTCCCCAGATTGTTTCATACAGGGTTCCTACGAGTGCTGGAAATCCTTGAAAACACTTGAATTGTAATATGGTGTTTTCAGGATTTGAAAAGTGCTTGGGCTTTAACTAAAATGCTTGAAACTGCGTGAAATTTAGGATGCCAAGTCTACTTACAAACACCAAAATAATTGTGATTCACGATATTATCCCTATAATCAACTAAAACATGTTGAAAACTCTTAAAACGGCACTAAAACACACTGGAATCACTTTACCTTACATTTTGATTTGTTGGGACTTTTTTCTCTAAAATTTCTGACTTTTTTCTCGAAACATGCCAAC
>JAOVVB010233835.1:0-10068 GCA_028570985.1 Heterobranchus longifilis
CCTAGGAACCGATAACCGGAACCGAAATGCACGTCTCTTAACGATTCCACGGTTCTTGGAAATTCGGAACCGGTTCCGAGTTGGAACCGGTTCTCGATACCCATCCCTACCTATAAGTGAACCTTCATACGCCGGGAAAATGTAAACACACATTCAAGCCTCTCTTTTTATTTATCATTGTCTGTGAGTTTGATACAGGAGCAGTTCACAGTGTGTATGTCGAAATCAAATGCAAGAAAACAATGCAGAGCTATGTCAGCATGGAATATACCGACCACAATACTAGAAATAAATGGAAGATGGAACTTTAAAAAACTGATTAAAAACTATATTAATAATATGCAATAAAACCAGAGATGGCACTTTTTCTTTTCCATCAACATCTACGTCTGTGAGTTTGACTGTGATCTTGGAAGTTGTCAGTTGGTGTTTTCTTTTCTTTTCTATGATTTTCTTTTCATTTTGGTTTCAGTTTTGTACTTATGTAAGAGTTTTGTACTGTATCATGTATCTACTGATTTTGCTACTGAAAGAGTAGCTGTTGCCTCGTGTAATGGCTAATGGGGATCTGAATAAACAGTCAACAACAATACATGACATATCAACACTGACACAATTAAATTACATATTGGGAGTGGAGAAATTAGGCTCCATGACATGAATAAATAACTGTGTTGTGTGTGTATATTCACAGGTTTCTCACATATGTATTCATGTCTGCATGCATATGTGCGTACATCTGCTCGTTTGTGCATGCAAGATGTGTTCGTATGCCATCATCCTTGTTGTCCTAACAGTACGCTGTGTTCTTTGACATTTCTGATCAAGCTGCATAAAGGCGACCTGATGAATACTCAGGGAGAGACAGAGCGCAGGTGGGGAACTGCTGCACCCAGCTGTCAGTCTGCTCCAACCATTGTGACGAGACTAATAGATCAAGAAACAGAACAGAGAGTACCACAATTCCACATAACTCTCTGACGGGAAGCAAATCACTTTATTCTTTCTTTGCTTTGTCATTCCAGTTTTCTCTCTCTATACTCCCCTACTCCATCTTTTCTGTGTGTAAATACTTTTGCTCTTTCTTCCATTCCCATTAAGCTAAAGAACACAGTGACCAGCCGGTGTTTGAAGATTACTATAATATAGCAAAGAGGGAACTGAGAGGACCGAACAGTAGGTAAGACAGGAGAAGGACACAGAAAATCTTATAAAGTATTACACGAGTATGCATACAACCCTGAAATAATGGCTTCAAAAACCAACATTGCTCATTTTTCTCCATTTCATTTTTGTCCTTTGTGTCTCACTCTCTCAGCTCTGTCTACAGGACGTGAAGCCTGTAGTGGGTGCCAGCCGCTCTCCCACACTCTTTTCTCATTGTGGAAGAAAAATAGTGTCGAAAAACCCAACAAAAAAAAAAGAAAACTAATAATTCACAGTGTAACATAATGGCCCATTAAGGTCTCCCTTTGCATTCGGTTTAGTGGCAGTATTGGCTGTGAAGCCTCGTCTCAAAGTCAATTCATTAGGCTCTGAAATGGCATTGCTTGCCATTAACAACTATATAATGAGGAAATTAATAAAACAATGGTGTTTTATCACCATTGCGGATAAAAAATGGAGTCGTTAGCTCACTGGCACTGGGGAGATTTAAACTTTATTATGCACACTGATATGACAACGCTGACAATAGAGGATTACCGAGCTAATATGTTATCCATGTAAACACAGGCCAGTGAGAAGGAAATTGTATCCCTGTGAGTGTCGTCATACAGTAGCAGCATGTGATGCCTGTTATTCGTGTATGTGGCATTTTTTTCAACCAATCACCACACGTGATAAGTTCTCCCTGAGCTAATTGCTGCCTATTTTTACTGTTATTCAAAGTGTGTTGCAGGATGGTTAACCAGGCGAGCCTTGAAGTGGGTCAGTCTCTCTGTTCTTGTTCACAACCCTGAAAACAATGTAGCGCCATACGCTGAGTCCTTGAGATAATTGCGGTACAATGAAGTTATACATAAGATGACAGAAATGATGATGAATGGGTGGCTGCGCTAATAGAAAAGACTTCTCTGAGGGATGTAGAAATGATTGACAGTGAGGAATAAAAGCTGGGACAATCAATGGCTATTGATTGATTTCACAGCAGCAGAGTTCAGCGAGAGAGAGGCAGCCAGAGCACAAGAAAAAAAAAGGAGGAAAGGAAGATTATCAAAAATGTGCAGTAATGCCGTACTTAGAAGTTATAAATGGGGTTATGAATCATGCCTTGTGATTCATTATTATTCTAATGCATAATAATGGACAGAAAAGGAAATTTGAAACAAAAAATGATATCTTGGCTGAGAATGTGATCTGGCACCTATACTGTGAATACAGGCATGTATTAGAGCACTGGATGGATGGATGGATGGGAGTCTTTGGTATACATGAGATTAACAGCTTGTTTACACACATGCTGCTACAATAAGGTGTAGTTGGCCACCCCTGAAATCTGATTGGCCACCCGAGGTGCCACTCCAGCAGAGTCATTGGTTGACATGGTCCAAGGCCTCCATTGATACCATCCATGACATGCTAGCTTGTCGAGAAGGGGGATAAATAACGCTCCAAAATTAGGTTCAATTTTGGCGAGGGAAAAACTGGCATGGCCATTTTCAAAGGGGTCCCTTGACCGCTGAAGGATAAAATATATATATCGGCTATTATGTTAAATCAATATCTTGTAAAGCTTACAGTTGTTTTACGTTTTATCAGCTTTTTTGTTTGTACATTCAGATGGTTCGACTGCACGGCTGTCTGCCCAACGTAAACACAGTTGAACTCTCCCACAAACTTTTTTTTTTTACACACAAGACGGATCCTTTTTAGACATGATGACGCACCCCACCTAACCAGCCAAAAGTGGCCGACATCATATGACCTGTGCAGCCCTCAATCATATGCTGGCTCCCTAAATTGGCACTCAGTTGCCCCTGCAATAAGGATATGGTGCCAGGCTTTTTATTTTTATGATTTTTTTGTTTGTTTGTACTTTTATTTATTTATTTTTCTGGATCCTGGATCTTAGTCAGATGAGCAGTATAACACAGTGCCTGCTGAGTTTCAGATCCTTTACAGCATGGTCTGGATGAAATGACGCTGCAGAACATGGAGACGATTACGATGGCATACGCTGCATACGCACAGTGAATCCATTTGGAATCATATTTGCCCACCAGAGAGATGGATGTATGCATATCACCGAGGCGCCTGCTATTTGTAGTATCCATGTCACAGCATGAATACAGTGTGTTGTGTAGTTAGATACAGGATACTGTGCAAGGAATCCATTCCACAATAAATCTATCCTGTCATATTATAGAGCTTTCCTAGTGTAACCTGCTCCATCTTTCATTCACACTTCCCACACATTCACACATTTCCCAACTGCATTTCCTGTGTTTGTTTTATTGTCAGATCTACAGACAATACATCTGCGTTTCAGTTACAATCATGGTATTTTGTGTGCCTTGTATCTGCTGTAAGGTTGCAATTAACTTACTTAAAACTGGCAGTACAGTGCGTTCACTGCAACCTCCTCCTAAATTGCACAATTAACTTGATAATGGCGTGCTGTGACTGAATAGTTCGGGCCCAAACAGCCCGAGCAAAAGGAACGATAAGAAGCATATCCTTATCTTAAAGACTTTGCCTGACTGGATAAACACAAAGCACCCACAAGCAGAGTTCAATAATTAGATCAATTAAGCCAGCGGGTAATCAGATGCAGAGAGAGCCAGCTCACAAAAGCTTTTTTTCAGGAAGGGAAATGAAGGGGCCACGTGAAAATGCAGCTCACAGTGCAGGTAACACACACACACACACACACACACCCCCACACACACACACACACACACACACACACACACACACACACACCATTTCTGAAGAAAAGGTGCTTAGGAGGAGAGAAGTACAATCTTGTTTGTCTGGTGATAAATCCACAACTAAAAGCTCTGACGAGACATTAGACTCCTCTGCACTGATGATCACACTGAGAAAGTCAATCAACACTTTCATTGACACCCACAGGACTTCCACTCAGGAGAATGGGGTTTACATCCTGCAAGACATCTACTTTTACACTTAGCTGACTTATTATTTTCACAGTTTGCCGAAAGACATACGTTGCTGATTTAAATCCAGCTCTGTGTCCTCCGAGTGTAAGCTCCATGTGTAAATGAACGGTGGTTCGCCAAGATACCCCAGTGCGTGCCCATTGTACGCGGGCATCATCTGAAATCCACCGGATCTCGGCAGATCTCCGTTCTGTGCACCGAGATCATGGAGGGAAGCCAAACACCACCCAGCCCACACCAAGATGACGTAGAGCTGGTCCAAAATCTACAAAGTACCTCTTTAAGTTTAGGCACCGAAACTACTTGATTAGGTTTAGGCAGAAAAACTTGGTGTAAGTAGCATTGTTGGCTACTGACACCTGGATGCTAATAACATCTGCCTTTAAAAAACGGCCTGTCTTTAAGCACCTTGAGGCTGACATCAATCAGTCTCCTAAGAAGAGGACTAAAGGAAAGATCATTACAGCTCAAGATGCTAACCTACCAAGCCTATTTCTATTCACAGTAAAAGACTTTTCTTTTGGAGACAAGACACTCAATACCACAAAGTGTGACTTATATAATAGGCCCTGTTTGCTAAAGCTGGATGTTATTCCTTGGCATCTTCCACTTACAGGCATTCTGTTGCCTTTTGATCTCTCTCAAGATGGAAAGAATAAGCCGAGCGGGATGTCTCTATGGTGCTGAACTATTTCCAGCTGAACAGCTGCCCTCAGGCCACGGCAACCAGAAATATGCGCCAACAGTATGAGACAGTGCTATCCATGCTGCAACAACATTACATAGACACAGAGAGCTGGCACTGTCTGAACTCCCTTTGGAGTACCACTGTAGATGTTAGTGAAAAGGCTCAGTTTATTCTTTTTTTTTTTTCATTGGTGAAATAAGACTATTGCAGATGGTCTTTTGAATGCAATCTGAAATGTTGTCGATATGTCACTTCAGGCTAACAATGTGTGCCTTGCCCTGTTGTGTGTGAAACTACACGTGGTTACATACAGTAGTTCACGTGGAGCTGCAGTTCACCCAACAGTTTTTGAAAACCAAATGAAAGTCATGTCCATTTTCGTGTTTCAGGTGCAGCATCAAACAAGGTTGTTCTGTCCTTAGAGCACAGGTCAGATCCACGTGTGGGAAAACCCTTAAGGAGGCTAGAAGGCCCCAAATCATTCATCATTTATTTCACATCCATTGTCTTCTGTGCTCATGCTTTACAATGCAGAGGTAGAACTTTTTCACTGCCTGTTTGCCAATTCATGCACACATAACTTCACATCGCCTGATTGTTGTTTTTTTGGTACAGTTTACACACAGCTTTTGTCTTTTTAAAGGACCAGTATGTAGTATTTAGTGACGTCTTGCTTTGAGGTTGCAGATTGCAACCGACTGAATACCCCTCACCTGACTTCACCTATTCCTTTCTGAGTGTGTAGGAGAAGCTACGGTGGTCTTCACTTCAATGTAAAAAATGTGAAAGGCCGGCATTTAGTTTGTCCGTTCTGGGCTACTACTGTATAGCCCCGTTTCCACCAAGCAGTGCGGTCCAGTTCGGTTTGGTTGTTGTTGCATTTCCATTGTCAGAAGTGGTGGATGGTACCAATAGAACCGCTCCATTCTGTCCCGTTTTTTCGTCACCCCTCTCTTGAGGTACCTGATCTGGTACTAAAAGGTGGAGCTAGAAACACTGCAGTAGGTTGATTGGTAACTGTCCGTGGTGGAAACACAAAACAGATCTAGGGTTTAGGTACCTGTATGGTACGGTTTATATGGGTTATCAAAGGCACTATACCGAAAGTGTTTGGTGGAAACGTGGCTTCATATAACAAGTCTTCCAAACCATATGAGCACATAAGTTGTTTGTTCCTACCCTCCAGTACGACCCATACGAGTGTTTTCCATCTTCATACTTAAACAAAGCGATCACTGTTTTAAACACGTCATTAACGTTGTGAAACAGTTGCAGTTTAGTTAGGTTTAGGCAACAAAACTACTTGGTTAGGGTTAGAAAATGATTGTGGTTTGGGTTAATGTTACTTCACTATGCGCATGATGTAATTACAGTACGGCTGTGACGCAGAACGTGACATAGTTCCGGTTGTTACGTTAAGTGAAAATAACTTCCTTTTAGTTTCAATGGGATGCAAACACCGGTCTCCTGGGTCAAAGTCCTGTATTTGTTTGACCCATCCACCACCCCTCCCACCCATCTTAAATGGTCTTTCTCGCTCTTACAGTAATACTACGTTACACGATTTCCTGCTTTGCTCCCGACATAATTACTATAGCCACTAGAAGGTGCCGCCGAACAATAAAATGTAAATATGGATCATATTTGTTGCTTGTACAAGTGGTTTTTCGGTGGTGGACAGTCTCGTAGCAACATAATGGGCTCCATGGAAGAGGACCAGCTGTGTGAAAACATAATGATTCTTAGTTTCAGGTGATTATACAGTAATGAAAACGTAATTATGAATATTACATTCACATTTCTGCCAATAGACCCCCCTTGATCCTACAAACTGGTCCTTTCAGTGAAGATGCCCAAGCAGTGTTCATTTTTGTTGGTTTGCATGCAACTGTGCAGGGGGATATTACAAAGAGAGAGGGAGAATAGATTGCTTCATTGGTTTCAGCGTGGGGTTAATGAGGGTTTAGAAGAAAATACATCAACTGGAGTACATTTAGAGGTCAGTGGGTGTCAAGAAATAGAGATGCAAACATTAACGTTCCCATTGACAGCATTCAACTCACAAAATAAACTCATTTGCACATGCACATACAGTACATCCACACAGAAACTCTGTGCGTGTAGACACGGAGACGCACACACAAACGCTTGTTTTGCAGCCGAGCTGATCCACATTCGCAGCAGGTGGCAAAAGTTACATTTCACACCCAATTAAGAGGACTGGTGCATAACAGTCCAAGCCGGTGTCCATTTGCATGCGAGCGTGCCTGCACATGTTTATGTGTGTCTGCGAATGTGCAGCGAAGTGTGTGAGGCAGGAAAGACAACTTCACGGCGGACTGCTGCCAGGAATTTTTAGGCACAGTGTTTAATTACAAAAACATTAGAAAGTCTGCATGATCCATCCCGTCAGCCATCCCTCCACCCTCTTTTATTTTAATCGAAGACATAATTGCAATGTATGCTTCATTTCATAATTAGACCTTTCCAGTGGCCTAAATATCGACTGTGCAGCCGATGCATCAGGGCCCACAAGCTGCCAGGAGCCCATGAAGGACAGCTTTTAAATTTGCACATATTACATGACAGCTCCCAACAAGACTCAGCTTTTTCTCAGATACAAATCGAAATTTCAAAACATATTGAAACTCCTTGCTAAAGTGCAAGGATTACAGAGTTGAGATTCAAACTGAGCTAAGCAGAGAACTGCACATGCTTAAAGACTGGACTGTTTAGTCTACCAGCTGTGGACCATGCTCATTACTTTCCTAAGAATTGTCTGTGCTTGTAGTAGTATAAGAATAAGTCGCAGTTGTTAAAAAGTGCAATTAGAGAGAGGGGTAAAGCAATTTCACATAAAGTCAGTGTGAAGAATGAGAAGGCACATGCTGCATCAAAAGAGAAAGACACATAAAATCACAACATTCCAGGAATACATTTCAAACTCCTTAATGGAAATAGGTTTAGAAGTGGCTATGATCAATATTTCATTAGAAACATTGGATCAAGTAACTATGCGTAATGTAAAAGAGGTCGCTTGCAGTAACAAACCCACAGATGAATATCACCCGACTGCAGTTCCCATCAGCTCTTCAGAGCTTTTCAGAATCCTTTAGTTCATTGCTTTGGTTTTATGACCCACAGCTTCACAACTATGGGTTAAAATAAGGACGTTTGGTAGATTTAGGCAACAAATCTAAGTGGTATGTGTTTAGAAAAAGTTATGTAAGTGACACCATCAACATAAATAACTGAAATCAACCGAAATCAACAGTTCTTTTCACACGGGACACAAACACTGGTCTCCTGGGTCAAAGTCCTGTGTTTGCTGGACCCATCCACCGTCCGTCCTACCCAAACTGGACTTCTCTGCCTTTATACTATGTCTCCTCACTTTCTGAGTAGTTGCTCTGAGCATGTAATATAGAGTAATATACAGTTGAAATCATGGTGCGAATACATTGTGTAAAATGCCTCACGGAAAGCCAAAAAAGCATTGTGATACCATTAGAAATTACTTAACAAATTAACGTGTTATTCATACGCCATTTCATGAGACCAAGCTGGTCTGCAGCCTCCCGGGTCGCAGCTGCAAACATAAGCATTACAGATAGAAATATACCTAATGGAAAAATCATGACGCACCACAGATTACTAATGCAACTGAAAAATTGCGTATCTGCCCCATGATTCAGATCTGGTCCAAAATTGAATTGGTCCACTGCTACACCCTTCCACCAAGTGCCATGAAAATAGGACCAGTAGTAATCAACAGACAAACAAACAAACAAACAAACAACCAAACAGACAAACAAACAAACAAACAAACAAAGCCGAAAACATGGCCTCCTTTGTGGAGGTAATAATATGTCAGTGCATGTTTCTGCTGCCCCCAAGTGTTATGTTATTACAGGTTTCAAAGTCAAATGTCGTTCTTCAGGCTGTTCGGCTGAAATTCTGTGGCCAATCTTTGCCCCTTGCAGAGCTCACCATCTACATGCCCTGCAAATAACCGTGGCTTAAAGGGCCACCAACTGTCTTTTAGGAAATAAGTCTGTTCATTACAGAAGGTGGAAGAAGAGAGAGGGACATAGGCACAGAAATTAAACACATAATCCCTTCATGAACATCTAATTTAAAATGACTGACTCATAAAAATGTTGAGTGGACAGTCATATGAGAGAGAAAATAAGAGTGCGGGGGAGATTGTCTGGAATAGAAGGTATGGTAGTCATTCAGAAGAAGAAAACATGTTAAGGACTGCAATCATAACTAAAATATTTCTCTGCAGTAATGAAATACTCACACAATGTTTTGCATTTAAAGTAATCTGCTTTCTATGCTTTTCTAACTATGCCATTTACTACATTCCAGGGGTAATACTGAAATGAAATTCTCTGTGTACATTTTCTTCAGTATGCCTCATCTATCTCCAACCTCTAGAGAACAGCTCTAAATCTGCTTCCTTTCCACCAACACAAAGAGTGCAATAGTGATAGCAAGAGAATATCTCCATCACACTAAAGTAGGCCTACAGGTTGTGGCAACATTGCAATGTGATGGTAATGCTATTGGTGTAGACAATGAAATGTGTAATCAGTGATTGATTGACGTTATTAGCTCTGTAGGAAAACAAAAGTGAAACTTAAGTTCCCCTGGCATCGTTTACTTTTTCTTCTGTCAGATGGTTCCTGAACCTCAGTAAGCCTGTGCATTAAAACAGTGGTGGCAGCAGATACCATAACCACGTGTTGAGGAAATAGATCAGCTGATTGATCGGTGATCACTGAGGCATATAATGCATCGAGACAGACGTGACTTTTAAAGAGCAACAGCCAATAGGGAAGCAGCCCCCTACGTCATCACCCAGATGGACCAATAGTGCAACTTTATCACTCACTCACTCAATGACAGAATTTCTCGTCCCGACGGCTGGTCCCTGCGGTCCAGCCAAAAATGACATATTTACAAAGTAACTTGTTGGGCCATGACTTAAATGCAGCTTTTTGTCTCCTTAAGCATTATACAACTGCTGCATATTAGCTGGGTTTTTTTCAGCTGTTTTTTTTCAGTTAGTTTTCATTCTGGGCTTAAAGCTGAAATACAGGAAAACAACAATAACAATAATATTTATTTGTATAGCAACTTTCTTAACAAAGTTACAAGGAGCTTGTACATGTAAAACTAAAATAAAATTAAAATTAAAATGAAGTTAAAATGAAGCAGAGTAACTAGAATAGACTGTAATACAAGCAC
>JAOVVB010233836.1:0-10066 GCA_028570985.1 Heterobranchus longifilis
CCCCCCCCCCCCCCCCCCCCACACACACACACACACACACGCACACACACAGCAGTCCAGCATGTAGCGCCGGCTGGCATTAGCACAGCTCTTATCTGCTTTATGACTTCCACTCTGCCTCGTTTATTTGTGTACTTTGACTTTCGCTGTAAAGCTCTGTCTGACCCGCAGTAGCACCGCAAAGTGTCAAAGGTCAAATCTGGAATTTATTTCAACACATAAATTTCATGTAAACACACTCACGCTGCGGCCGCTGGAGGAGTCTGACCCACAGATAAAAGTCAACGGAGTGTGCAGCTCCTTTTCCTGATATATTTGGAACTTTTATTTTGAAGTTGGCAGAGCTTTTTAGCTTCAGTCAAACATTTCTCGCAGCGTCCCGGTGGCTCACTCAGCTAAAACAGGTATCATGTAACCATGTTTGAATCCGGGGCAGGACCTTTGCAGCTTGTGATTGCCCTCTCTCTCTCTCTCCCCAGCACTTCCTGTCTCTCTTCACAATAAAAACTGTCCTGCAGAGGCAAAAACAATCATCCTGAAGGATTTCTCAGAGTTTAACCACTGTGGCCATTTATAGGGACACGGGTTAGCTAACTGGCAAACCTGAATGGCTTCAAACTATGGGACAATAATCGATTTTATCGTGGATCGCAAATAAAAAACACTCACAATAAGTTGATCGTGGTGAATTTCCATTAACGGGATAATCGTAAATATGATGACTATCCTCATGAATCTTTGATGCATTAAAAATATTTGTTTCTTAAAAGTCGTAATGTTTTGAGAAAAAAAAGTTGTAATATTTTCAGAAAAAAGTCGTAATGTTTCAAGAAAGAAATTGACTCGAAACAACATATTTGCTCAGTATCGTTTTTGGTTGATTTATAGATCTAAATAAACATCTGCTTGTTGCACATGTTTTCTGTCACATCTTTTTTTGTTTTTAATATGCTACATGGTCATTAGTATATGGACACCCACCATGTGTGATAGATGCACATGTGATTCCAAAACCATGAGGCATTAATCACTTTTTTTGGGAAGGAGACAGGTGCTAAAACGGAGCATTTCAGACAGAGGGTGAATACAGGTATATTCAGGCAGACAGTAGAGAAAAATAATGTTTTTTTTTTAAAAACATTAAAGCATGTTAACGTGTTCTAGTATAAACCCAAAATACAAGTATGAACTTGAAAATGAACACAATATGTACCCTTTAAAAATCAATCTTCAGGTGAGCTACAAATAGAGATGCATTGTTCATTGTTTTCAACGTTTTAGATAAAATGCCAGCAAAGTGAAGAGAATAAGGGAGAAGTTAATGAGTTAGTGAGTGTATTCATGTGATCTCATGTTCACATTTTTATCACTTTATTGACATTCTCAGGCGTTTGCTTTATTTCCCCTGTATGCTGATCTCATGGATTTCCCTGTCGTCTTGCTCTCATCTACCGTAATAACTTGCTTTTCATGTTTTTTGTTGTGCAAAAAAAACAAACAGCCTCGAGACATTACAACGCGGGTGTTACTTTAACTTTAAGGCTCAGTGTTAAGCTGATAAAAACAGCTGATCTTGATTCTCTGCTGCAGCTAATGGGATTACGCGCTTCTGTTCTTTAACTGATGCAATTAAAAAAACATGGAGGCAATTCACTAAAGCAACTTCATGTATGAGTGCGTCTTCTAAAGGAGGCCTTAATGCTCTGTTTGCATAAAGGGCAATTAACCCGCAATAAATTATGAGGCAAAAAAAAAAGTGATTTATGTGGTTCATTCGGCACGCGCTCGGTTACTGTAGGAGACAATATAAAAAAAAGTAGTTTGCTCACATAATAATCAAAGTTTCTGATTGTAAGGACGTTAGCGCGCGGTGCCCTGCGGAGAGGAGGGAGAGGCAGAGCGTCTTGGGTTTTATTTGCCAGCTCTTTGGAGGGATGAGGGAGGGGGAGGTTTAGTGTGTGGGGGTAACAGAAGCGTACCCCTCCCCTCTCTTTCCTCCCTCCTCCTCCTCCTCCTGCTCCTCTGGCCGCTCTCGGACCATTGTTGTTGTGCCTGCCGTCCGGAGAGCAACGGAGTGCTGTAGGAGGGCTGCTGTGCTGTGTGAAGGACGCAGTGTCTCTCTGCTGGAGAGGAGAAACGGACGGAGGAGGCTGAGCTCCACATTTGAGCGGCAGAGCTGAGATCTGACCGGGATACAGTCACACAGGAGAGGAGAGCTGGCAGAAGCGCTGCGTAAAGACGCAAAGACTTACCCAAGACTAACCAGGAGGGGACTCTGAACAACGGGGCACGTTTTTATCAATCTCTCTCTCTCTCGCCACATCGGATCTTTTCCAACATTTTCACAACGAGAAAGGACAGTTTTGTTTTTACTCGCGCAAATCCACGCTCCGTGTTTGGTTTTCTTTCTCTCCATGGATTTAGCCCTGTGAGCGGCCGGCTGCAGTGGACTTTGCCCAGGGGAGATCACAGCTCCTTCCACGGGCCACCACGAGAGCCCGGCAGCTGTCGTTCATGTTCCAAGTGGCTGTTTTTGATGGATTTATAAGCTCGACTTGGTTTCCAGCCGGATACGCACAGACTGCCGAGCACAGACTGCTTTTGGGAAAGGATACAGCGGCGATACCAGAGCTCCAAATGAGGATTGCAATATTTACTCGAATCGACCGGGACAAGGAGTGATTCCCTCCCCTGGTGCCAGTCATCCCCGCGCGGACAGCCCGGGAGGAAAGGTGGGTACAGACAGCTGTTGTTGTCTCATTCATTTCAATGTTGGTTAGACTGCAACTAAAAGCCTTAAATTCAATGACTTAACGCCTCAAAATGTTGTTATTAGAGTGAAGTAATTCTACTTTTTTCATGTGTTTTCATAAAACCAAAGTGCATGTCTTGAAATAAAGCACAAGAAGGTCTATTTGTCCACCTACCAGGATCACTCATTTGCATTGTAAATCCACGTTTTGTCATTTTAAACCGGGGTTTTCAGGAAAGACACTGTGGCTTTTCACATTTAAGGCGCAGTTTAACTTGTGTTTGGCAACGCGCACAGATCCAAACAAGCCACTTATTTAGACATTGAACCTTCCACTCGGACTATTTGTCAGGAGGAGAGGAGTTTGAACTCTGTCAGACCACAGATCATATTGAGTTATTAAAAATGACTCATTTAATTGCTATTTCACCCACATGCAGTTAATACATTGACACTGATCAGACCTTTCTACAAGAAAATAATCTAGGGGATATTGCAAGTAAAAAGAGTTGCAGTCCATCGACAGAAAAATAATTGGCAACTATTTTGTTAATGATTAATCGTTAAAGTAGCCTAATTTTTCATACAAAAAATGACAGAAAATGTTGTTTTCAGCCTCTCGAATATGGAGATATCCAGCTTTTTCCCCCAGCGGTTTTATATCATATTAAACTGAATATCTTTGGGGTTTTGGACAAAGCAAGATATTTATAGACACCACCTTGGATTTTGAGAAACTGATGGACATTTTTCAATATTTCCTGACAGGTGAATCGCCAATGGAAATAATAGTTAGTTGTAGCCTTAAATAATATTTTTTAAAGATGTATCTCTAATTATTTTTTGATTGATTCCAGGAGATGTCAGACCCTAACTGTAAAACTGTAAATAGTAACATTATGACCTAGACAAGGACTGTTTGAGACTAATAGTGTATATGAGGGATTTATTAAGTGTGATTTATGTGACAGAAATATGCAGTACATTAAAAATAAAAGCTTACACAGTGCCTCTCTCTCCTACAAGTGTTTTGGCTGCAGCAGCGTGCCAGCGGAATTAGCAGCAGCAGGAGAAAAAAGTTTTTTTTCCAGTCCTTAATTGAGAAAGAATACGTTTCATTCAGTAGGCTGGTTCTTTAAACGGTGTGTGTGTGTGTGTGGGCGCGGTCTGGAGCGCACGCACCAGGGTCTGGCGCCTGTGCGCTGTTGGCCCGACTCGCAGCAGAAAAATCACTGCATTATTCCTTTAGTGTTCATTGTGGGCTGTTATAGTTTATAGTTTGTCTGCAGAATGAGTTCATGGTGACAGTGTTGTACTTAAATTAGACATTTATTTTATTTATTTTATTATAATATTTCTAGTCGTAATAAGGGTAGAATCCTATTTTCACGTGGAATTGAGGTATTTGTTGTACCCTGTATTTGATGGACTCTTGGACAGAGATACACATTTGTGGAAATTGGAAGTTGTTTATTGCACTTATTTTAATTAGAAAGCTTAATCCTTTAAATAACACTGATGCATTTAGCAGTTAAGCATATTTAAGGGTTGAAATATGTTTGTGTTGGGGCTTAAACAGAGAAAGATTCAAGTATTTAGTTCCAGTTTAGTTGCGAGGATTTTGTTGCTTTTCTTTGTATATTCTGTAGTAATAATAAATATATATTTGGGGTTTTGGACTGTTGGTGAGACATAGACATCTGAAGACATCACCCTGGGCTTTTGGACACTGTGACGGGCTCTAATTTGATTATTTTCTGACAATTTGTGGACCAAACAGTTACTCGATTAAATAAGAATATAATCATCAGAGCATAAGTGAAGTTTAGAGTTAGAATGTGGTAGAAAAACACAAAAATGTAAAGGTCCCATATTGTAAAAAGTGAGATTTCCATGTCTTTTTGATTATAAAGCAGGTATAGGTGCTGTATAAATACTGTGAAAGTATCAACACACTCAATCCACAGAGAAATGCACACAGACCTTATTCAGAAACTGTGCTTTTAAACGAGCCATCAGGACTTCTGTGAAGTTGTGATGATACAACTATACTATCGATAGAAAGTGCCGTTCAGTCATTCCTCGGCTGCAATGACGGTGCAGAGTCCCAGAAGCACTGACCAATCAGAGCACAGTGTTTCAGACAGAAGGTGAATACATATATTAATACAAATAATGTAAACATGTTCTAGTAGAAACCCAAAATACAAACCTGAAAACGAACAGAATGTGGGACCTTTAAGGGATCACAGGTGCCCTTTGCAGTCAGATTTGAGGAGACAGCGTGTCCCGTTGTGTGTTTCCACCTGAAGTCTCATCAGCTGCCAGTCGAGTCTCTCTGCTGCTCCTTCACATTCTGTAGCTTCCTGGCAAGTTTCGAGTGTTTTCCCAGTCAGGGCCCATTATCCCGGGGCAAAATGAGCCGAGCCATCCATTGACAAACAACAGGCGGTAACAGCCCTGCTCCTTATTCATGACGCAGGAGAGCCTGGACAATGTAAGGCAGGCGAGCGGGACAGTTAGCAGGACATCTGGCTAAGAATACAGCTGCTCGCAGTCCAAACAGCGTCTTACTATTTGCCTCAACAATTGTTTGTGTTTTTTTGCCACCTGGTGTAAAAGTGAGCAGAGAAGTTTGTGTCTTTAGCTGCTCTCCAGCCAGATCTGTGATCAGCAGATAACCATCTCCCGTTGTGTTTGTTTGCATCTGCAGGATCCAGATTTAGAGACTTTGTGGGTTTCTGAAGCTTCCAATGCCAGGGACCGGAGTGTGAGGCCAACTCCGGGCTTCCAGCGTATATTCTTACCTTTTTAACCAGAAGACACACGAGGAGAAGATGGCGAGGATCTGCACGTTCTGTGTTCTCCTGCTCTGCTTGATGGACAGAGTGTCGGCCAGGGCCACCGACGAAGGAAGGACTAAAGGTGAGACCCAAACTGTTTATTTTTTCTGCAGGCGATGACTAGAGCTGCAACGATTAGTCGACTAATTGATTAGTCGATCGACAGAAAAAGGACGGCCAAATGTTTTGATAATTAATCAATCTTTAAAGTATAATTTTTCATGCAAAATGCCAGAAAATGCTGTTTTCAGCCTCTCAAATATGGAGCCTTCCTGCTTTTCTCTGTTTTATAACGTATTAAACTGAATATCTTCAGGTTTTGAACAAAACAAGACATTTAAAGACATCACCTTGGACTTTAAGAAACTAGGATGGACATTTTCCACTATTTTCTGATATTTTATAGACCAGACGATTAATCAGCAGATGAATCGAAGTTGAAAATAATCCTTAGTTGCAGCCCTAGTGATGACGCCTGAAACTATAAAACATTGTCAAATCTGCTCTGAAATCACATCATTTTAAGATGCTTTACAGATGCGTTCCTTCCTTACTGTCGGATGTTTGTGTTGCATAAAAATTAGATAAGCGTGTGGCTGAAAGGTCTGATTTTATCATGTCCTTCCGAAAATTTAACTGTGCGGATGTATCTGTAAAGGTTTCGATCGGCCCGCTCTCCTTTCTTAGAAAGTGTCGGTTTCTTGGCAGCAGAGAGCACAGAGGAAGTCGAGGTGACAGGAAAAATGACAGGGAGGCTGCAGTCGAGTCTTGGAGGGAAGGAGGGAGGGAGGGGAAAAAAAGCTCTCCGTGTTTTTGCTGCCGTAAACTGAGCTACCTGATCCGTCCGAGGCCCTGGGGCTCGGAAGTGTAAATCTGCCTGGCTGTGTGCCAGCTGTAGAGGATGAGGAGGAGAGGGGGGCATGGGCTTTTTCATTCATGCTTTACAAACAGAAGCCAATGCAATAAGTCAGCTGCATTGTCAGCTCCATTAAAATGTTTCCATTGAGTTATGTATATATATTGTTCAATACAATCAGTTGTTTCTCCTTTGCTGTGAAGTAGATGATGTTTTTAAACGCACAGTGTGCTGCTTTCTGCCGCTAGGGGTCTCTCAATCAAAACAATTACAAGAGACGGCGCAATTGCAGTCATCTTCTCCCGGTTCCTTCAGTGTTCATCGTTCAGGAGGTTTTTACTGGTAGCAGAATTATCCACAGATGTGTCCTCCTTTCTAAAACCGATTTAAACCGGTAAAAACACTGAATAAAACAGTTTCACGTTAAAAATCAGTGTTTCTCAGACGCTGCTGCTAAGGTTTGCTCGGCTTGTTTCTCTGATAACTTAAGCTCCAGATGTCCGATGACTAAAATCCTACATCCGGTTAAAATATAAAGTTAAAAACGACCAAGACCTACAACCCCTTTGCCCATGCGTCCTGACAGGTGACTGCAGCCAAAAGACACAGTGTGTTCTTGAATAAAATGAAAGATTTCTCTGGTTCGAACATTGTTGGAAACATTTGGCATAATGTAAGTACACAACTCAACTAAATATATATCATAGGTCTAATCATTTTTCAAATCAAAATCCTACATATTATATCTTTAAGTCCGATGACATTTTTGTGTGTAGATTGATGAAAGACAAAGTAGGTTTTTGCCCCGGAGGCATCAAGCACAGAAGCTGTCTCTCCCCCGTCTCTGTGGCCCCACTTTGTACTTCGGGGCCCCGCGAGGCCAGCCGGGGCTTGTGCTTGTTCAGACGACAATGTGCAGGAAAAACCCTCTCAGGTTTATTTACAAGACGGATGAGTAAAGAGTCAAACCAGGATTGATGATAGAAAGATCTTTAGGTCGTAAAACATGCAGGTTGCAGCTGTGGCATCGCAACTTTGGTCTTTCAAAGATTCAAACAGTTCCCCCACAAATCTGTGATTCTGTGATCGCAAGAATCAACTCAAATCAAACTGGAAGAATGTTTCCCAAATTTCTGCACAATAACAATCCGATCTGAAACAATTGTATGAGCCAATTCGAGCCTCAGTCTCCACCAATATACTTCCTTGCAGGGCTGTTTCTTGCTATATGCAGACCATGCAGTTGCATAGTCATGGGCATTTTAGGCCTTTTGCAATTTAAAATGACCGGCCTCTCACTCAACACACGCATTCGTCTCATTTATGCACATTTGGGAGATAACACATTTACTATAATGCAGATTCGGTAAATCCGGTATGTTTTCAGGAGTTTCTTGATGTAGGGGAGCCCCTGTATGTCATATTCTGTAGGTTTAAATGAATGAATATAATTGTCAGGATTTGTCCTTCTCTTGGTTTGATTCTACAAGTTTATTGTGGGGGCGTCACTTTCTAGATAAGAAAGTCTCAAAGAGAAAAGTGTAAATATGACAAGAAGAAGGAAGATTACCGTAACTGAGAGGAGACAGAGACGTGGCATCAAAAAGAAAAAGATAAACTCCCCCTTGATGTCGGTTAACAGTGAAAAGAGACTCCCACCCCCCCTAAAGATGAGTCCGGCTGAGGAGAGAGGGACCCACAATGCATTGCTCAGACTCTGTGATTCAGAGAAAGTAGTTCCAATTTAGGATGAAAAAGAAGAAATATTGGAAGTCCTTCTTTCATCTAATAAAGCTTTTATTAATCTTTTGAAAGTATTCTCAGCCCCCGGTGTTTTTCTGTCATGTTGCTGAATATAATTACAGCCTATCTAATGTTACTAACCGCATGCTGCTATGCAGGGATCTGACTTGTCCAATGTTTTTTTTTCCTACCCCCGGAAAAAAAATATTTTCAGTTGTGTTTTCTGCCACATACACATTATATAAACGTCTGAGTATAGCTTTTGTCTGTACTCTTTGGCTGCTCTTCTTCCGTACAACAACACGGATATAAAAGCAGGAAATGTACACAGACGATGTCAAAGTTTAAAGGATGGTCGTCGGCAACTTAAATCCTTGGCTGGTTTAATCCTGTTTTTTTAAAGGTCCCATACTCTGCTCATTTTCAGGGTCATACTTTACTTTCATTTTGGGTTTCTACTAGAACATTTTTATACCTTTTAATGAAAAAAAACACATTATTTTTCTCATCCTGTCTGTCTGAATATACCTGTATTCACCATCTGTCTGAAATGCTCAGTTTTTGCGTCCATCTCTTTAAGCCCCCCTCCCGAAAAAGCCCAGTCTGCTCTGATTGGTCAGTGTTTCCGGCGTCTCTGTACCGTCATTGCAGCCGGGGAATGACTGTAACAGCACGGTAGCGGCACTTTCTGTCTATATATAGTCGATACATCACAAACGGCTCATTTAAAGGCACAGTTTCTGAATACGGGCTGTGTGCATTTCTCTGTGGAT
The DNA here is from genome assembly GCA_028570985.1 of Heterobranchus longifilis. Classification (NCBI taxonomy): domain Eukaryota; kingdom Metazoa; phylum Chordata; class Actinopteri; order Siluriformes; family Clariidae; genus Heterobranchus; species Heterobranchus longifilis. The sequence goes on from JAOVVB010233836.1 coordinate 8,968, forward strand.
TGAGTGTTTTGATACTTTCACAGTATTTATAGAGCACCTAGACCTGCTTTATAATCAAAAAGACATGGATATCTCACTTTTTACAACATGGGACTTTTAAGAGAATTGTAAAAACGAAAAACGTTTTTTGAATAGCATCACAAAATGCTGTTAATTGTTTTACGTCACAACATTAAGGATAATGGAGCGTCCCAAAGAATGCCTTCGTTTACCGAACTTATCAGCCTGCATTGAATGTGGCTGGTATCAGCTGATAAGAGCCTTCTGGACCTTCTAGTAGGTGTAGCAGGCCCCCACTGACCTAGATATATGGGACTGATAATGGGTGTCTCTGCACAGAATAAGTGGGTTGGCTTCTCTTTATTGACACTCACTACAGTCGCAGTTTTGTGAATTCAAACAAAACTATGGACTATGTCACATGTGTGAAACATAATGCCAACATTTTGTTCTGGTGACTTGGCTGGGAGTTATAGTTGTTGAAAATACATCAATAAGCACTTGAAAAAGTCCTCATATTTACAATGTGTTATAAATAATTTATTAATGGTTATATTCTTCCTATAAATTGGGGGTTAAAATAAAAAGTTACGCCAGCTTCTTAGAATTAAAGCTGCAAACTGACCTAATTGGATGAAACTTGAGTAATTCTCCAGCATCCGGAACAAAACAGAATGATTTGAAGATGTTATACTGTTATACTGCCATTATAAAAATGGACCCATAGCTCTGCTGCTCTGGGTCAGGGCAGAGACTCCTCATTGTCCCGACTGCTTTCCACAGAGGGCTGCGCTCTGCCAGCCCAGCCGGCCGGCTGGCTGATGGCTGGCTCGGTTTGTTTGTGTTGTGTTGTGTTTTGTTTGCCCCCTCGCCTCTGGGTGACAATTCACACTCTGCTGCGAGTTCAACTGCAGGGCACCGTCCCTGTCTCTGCAAGTTCATTAGCACGGCTGTAAGTGTGTGTGTGTGTGTGTGTGTGTGCTCATCTCTGTGATTCACTGCTGACTGTTTTACTGTGTTTGCTCCATTACATGAAGATGTGTGGCTTGTTGGGATCTCTTATTTGTAATATTTTTTTTAACTCAGAGCAAGGGTGTAG
>JAOVVB010233837.1:0-10066 GCA_028570985.1 Heterobranchus longifilis
GAGGCAGCGGTAGACCAGCAACTCCTGTGTTCTGCGAGGTAAAATTACTGTTTTTGTCAAAGGAGTCTGGTGGCTTTTAAGTGATAGATATAAAAGGCTTCAGTTCCCCGTCGTCAAAGGGCTGTCTGACGGAAAGGTAAAGAGCTGAAAATATTCTAAATATAGTCTACACTTAAACTGGTATTGATTATTTTAGGTGGCTAAAATACGCTTTGCTGTGTGGCCCCATCCACAGCAGTACATTGCTCAGGTACTCCTCTCCGCTTCTCCAAACTGGGGGCGTGCCGACCGCCATCTGCTGTAGGTAACACACTATGGATAAGTACCTCATACAACCCCACTTCAAAACATCCGAACTATCCCTTTAATGTCATGACAACACAGTGTGACGCAGAGCTGTAGGAGTACATCTGCTCCTTCATACATCAACATTACAAACAAGGGTGGAGGGACAAATGTTCTGTGGCATTAAGCAAAACTTTCCAACACTGTTCACATGCTGCGAAACCATCAAGGAGTTCCAACCTAAATCACTGACAGAAAAAAAAGGGCTTTAAATTCCATGTATCAATCCCAAAGGTAAAAGGGTAAAAAGGAAAATCCCTTATCCCTGTAATGAGGCGTGGGTGGTTTGAAAAGATATGTCTCGTCCAGAGCAGTCTCTCTCTCTCTCTCTCTCTCTCTCTCTCTCTCTGCTCTTCTGCACAGTTGAGCAAAAGACAGCTGTGGAAGTTGAAGGACAAAAACAGCTGGCATCAGGAGCTGCAGTTTCTGGGTAACACACAGACATTGTTGATACAACGGGAAAGATTGCCTCATTTCTGAGACAATAGCCAGACTATCTGTCATCTTTGGTCAGATATGAACTGTAATATTTAGATCAGTGAGCGTCGGACTGATGACAACAATTCACTGAATCATCTATGATTTACTTTAATGCACCTGTGACAACTCTTTTTAACCACGTCTCAGTTTCTGTTCCCGTTATTTGAAAGTAAAACTTTTATTCTGCACCATTTCTCCACAAAGAAGAACAGCAGACTGAATACTGTCTATTATAACTTGAGTTGAGACAGTCCTCCCCCGATAAACGTCTCATGATTACGTTTCTTGTTAGGCGGCGCCCTCTAGTGGCCACAGCAATTATGACGGGAGCAAAGCAGAAAATCATGTAACGTAATACTTAGTACATGAATACAAAGACCCGTGTTGAAACAAACACAGGTCTTTGACCCATGAAGTCGCTGTTTGTGTCCCGTTTGAAACTAAAAGTAAACGGCAAGTTATTTTAAGTTTAGGTAACAAACTTAAACAACGTCACGTTCTGCGTCACATGCGTAATTACATCATGTTTATAGGCACGGAAGAGAAAAAACTTAACAAATGTACTGCTTTTAACCCAAATCACAATCTTTTTCTAACCAACCAAAGTAGTCTCTCCCGACATGTATGAAAAAAGTAAAAAAAACAGGACGATGGAGGAAGTTGTAATAATGGCGTAATAAAAAGCGGTCAGTGAGCCCATTGCATACATTTCTATAGCTATTAAATCATGTATTAAATAAAGATAGATAGATAAAAATCTGTTCTATAGTCGTGTCTCTACCACTCTACAGTCTCGTGCTACTCTGCCTCCAGGATTTCCGGTGGTAGTGCTCCGTTAAGTTTGTATCCGTACGTTTTCAGAGAAGGTGCCGAAATAAGGACGAAATGAACACAGAGTCCGGACAGAAGGCTCTGTCCCTTTGTGGTAAGACACTGTACGCTGAGGAAAGAGCACAGACTCTTTCCCACTTGAACTTCATCTTACAAACACAGTAACCTCGAGAAAGTGAGGGGAATTGAAACATATAACGTCTTTATGCCGGTGAATCACAGGCATTCCCTGTTTGCAGCAGTGACTATGAAAAGTAATGCACAATTCATACATAACGCACATCAATTGTGAGACATGAGGCCCAGGTATAAAAGACATAAAGACACGAGACGTGTCGATCACACACAGGACTTCCACCCAGGAGACCACGTTAATCACAACGTTAATCGTGACGTTGGTGACGTCATGCGATCGGCACATGTATTTAAACCGGAACACGGAACACGCATTGCATCTACGAACTGCTGTGCATACATTTTTCATTATACGACCCGTTTATGAGAATGCGTGGAGCGAAAGCACGGACTGTCAGTAAATGTTACAGTAAACGGATACTCTTAAAAATCTCTCAGTGCAAAACAATGAAAATCAAACAGGTGCTTCTGCATGTGCCATTAGAAATATTAGCTTAAATAAAAAAAAACATGTTTAATACTTTTCATTTCCCACTATCTCTCAAAATCTTCACTGGCTTTCAGGGCTGAGCTCTTACAGACCAGAGCGATGTCGTGGTTTTTGTCCGGCTGTGTCTGTGCCTGTTCTGGTATTTGGCTGCTCGTCGTCTGTCTTTTTCCGGTCAGAACGAACATCATTTTGGACCGGTAGTGATCCCCAGCCAGGAAATACAGAATTGGATCGATACAGCTGTTGATGCTCGCCAGCGGCCTGGTGATCTTGTAAGTAAAGTTGACAATGTTGAGGAATTTACAGTCGAGATCCAACACGCGGGAGGTGTAGTAGAGCGTCCGCGTGATGTGAAACGGGACGAAGCTCACGGCGAACACCACCAGCACCACGATGATGAGCTTGATGGACTTCCTGCGCGAGGAGGCGCCTTGCCGGCTGGCAGACAACCCCCGTCTGGGTCGGCACAGGGCCCTCGCCATCAGGCAGTAACACACCACGATGACCAGGAACGGGACGCCGAACAGGAGCACCATGACCACGGAGCTGTAGTCCACGTACTCCTCGAACGCCGCCTGGCTGGTCGTGTCGTGGCACAGGGTGTCGTTGTCCCTCCTGGAGGTGGTGACGAAGATGAGGTTGGGCACCAGGCACGCGCTCACCACGGCCCACACCATGCCGCACGCCAGGTGGGCGTGGCGGGACTTCACCCGGGTCAGGGCCTTGATCGGGTGGCAGATGCCGAGGTAGCGGTGCACGCTGATGCAGGTGAGGAACAGGATGCTGCAGTAGAGGTTGGCGTAGAAGAGGAAGCGCACTATTTTGCAGGCGGCCACTCCGAAGGGCCAGTGGCTGCGGTTGGCGTAGTAGTAGATGAGCGTGGGCAGGGAGAGGACGTACAGGAAGTCGGAGAGGGCGAGGTGGAACATGAACACCGTGCTGGGGTTCCACGGACGCATCTTCAGGAACAACCACAGAGCCGTGGCGTTGAGCACGAAGCCCACCACAAACACCAGACCGTAGGACACGGGCAGCAGGATGTACTTGAACTCCTCGTTAAAGCGACAGCTGGAGTTGAAGATCGTGATGAACACCGTCGACTGGTTGTGAGCGTCAGGGCCGCTGATGACCGTTTCCATAGCGATTGTCAGTGTAGTACTTTCGAGCCAGCAGGTAAACAAACCTTCAACAGAAGAAGAAACACAGACATATTAAGACTTTTACATTATTTATGAAGAAAATACACATGTGGATTAATTCAAATTAAAAAGTCGATTCATCAATTAGTCAATTGACAGAATCTGCAACTGCAACTTAATCGGCAACTGTGTTTTTCAAGTAAAAATATCATTCTCAGCAGCAGCAGCATCTTGCTCGTGACCAGGACAAGATGATCTCCAAAGGGCCCCCCAGCAGATTATTTAAAGGTTAGAGGGCCCTTTTTGGGCAGTCCCTTGACCCAGGACCCGGGACATCTGACCCGGTGTTCCCCTTCTGTCAGCGGTCCTCAATTTGCAGATTTTCTCTGTTTGATATAATTATAAACAGAATCTGTTTGGGTTTATGGACTGTTGGATGGACAGTTTAGGAAACTAACATTTATTTTCAGTATTGATTAATCTGCCAATTATTTTCTCAGTTAATTGTTTGGTCGATAAAAAGGCAGAAAATAGTGAAAAATGTCCATTTCAGTTTCTCAAAGTCCAAGGTGCTGTCTTGTTTTGTCCAAAACACAAAGATATTCAGTTTAATATTATATAAAACAGAGAAAAGCACAACATCTCCATATTTTAGATGAAAAATTACTTTAACGATTAATCGATTATCAAAATAGTTGCAGATTATTTTTCTGTCGATTGACTAATCAATTAGTTGATTAATCATTGCAGCTCTACGTGTTCATTTTTCACTTCATTTTTTAACTTAAGCACAGTATTATCAGAAAAACATAAAGTATAAACATTCACTGCAGAATGATCTTATATGAATACTGTATATACTAGGCCTATATTATTGTTGTATTAATATTATTACTATTATAGATGCATGATGTAAGCAGCCTTTGACGTTGTAAGAAGTGAAGGTGGAGTTATTCTAACTGATTTATTTACTGTTGGATAATGTCTAACAATGTAGGTAACAGGGGCGTATCCAGGGGGTGGCCTGGGGTGGCAGGGGTCACCACGGGACCGCCGGCAATCAATCTCGGCCGACATTACTGTTTTTAAGAGGCTGTTGCAGATTCAGTTTTAAAGCTAGACTAAAGATATCATATTTAACTAGACTATGAGGAATCAATTGATACCAACCATGTCGTGCTAGCTTGTCGGGAAGGGGGTGAATAACGTTCCCAATTTAGGCAAAATTTTGGTGAGGGAAAAACTGTCATGGCCATTTTCGAAGGGGGCCCTTGACCTCTGACCTCAAGATATCTGAATGAAAATGGGTTCTATGGGTACCCATAAGTCCATTTTATGCTAATCCCATGCAGTGTGGGGCAAAAACCTGCAGTTTTTCACATGCAGTATAAACGTGTTATTTCTGTCTATTCTAAAAAATGGTGCATTTGAATATTTCTGCGTACTGTGGTCACTAAACAGTCTTTGAATTACATAAATTGGGTATGACTGGAAAGCTGAGACTCTTGTGGTTTCAATGAGCCCAAAATGACTTGTTGTGACCTCTAGGACAATCACTGCACAGAGGACATGCCTCGCTGTATATTTAGAGCCTGTGCATCCCCCCAATAAAATTCTGAATGTAGCAGAGGACTTTTATTTTGAAGAACCACAAGAACACACAACAACAGCTCTGCCCATTTCCACCATTAATTGGTGCATAAAAATTCACCAGAATGCAAAAAATAAAGTGTGTAAAATAAAGCGACTGTTGCCCTGTAACTCCCTAAAAACGACAAAAATGAATCTCTGGGTCTCTAAGGGTTAAAGTAGATATGAGCAGTGGAGACAGAAATTGCAAATATTATTCCGACGTTTGCATGCACATGTTTCAGTCAGTGCCACCCCAGTCACAAAAGTGTGGGCACGCCACTGTTGAGTAACTATTAACTATAGCTATAAAAGAAATGTAGCCCAGTGGAGTAAAAAAAAAAAGTAGGCTACAATGTTTCACACAAATAAAGCAGAGGCATAAAGTGATAAAGTGGAATTTATGCTCTAGTAAAAACACAAGCACTTCAAAAGTGTATGCTACTTCAGTGCAGTATTGAGTAAATGCACTGAATACTTTCCACCACTGTTGGTTTTTTACACATGTTATCCTCGGTCACACAAACATAACGGAGTTATGGTGTCACCGCGGCTACTCACCCCAACCAGGATCCTAAAAACAGCGCCGGTGTCAGGCTGCTCTTGATCCCTCTGTCACAGAAGAAGAGTCGTCTTTAACTTTTCAGCCGAGTTGCACGAGCTGCTCCTGTTTTCCTCGTCCCTGAGCCGTGCAGCCGGCAAACATTAGACACGCACGGCACTAAAAGTTGTTTCTGTGTCTGTGTTGTTGGAGTCCATGGCTGCAGAGACAGTCCGCACTGCGCGCAGAGACATGACAGACTACAGAGACATGACAGACTACAGAGACGCGAGAGACTCTGGAGACACGAGAGACTACAAACATATCCGACTGTACGCCTGGAATGGGAAGTCACACTGCTGAGTGGACAAAACTGCCGCCCAAAAACAGTCTTCAGTGTGTAAGTCACTTCTCAATTTGATGGTTAACCACGTGATACTGCTGCCAGAGCTCATTTACACATGAATAACATGTTTACTTACAATACTATCACTCTCTATAGCAGCTTCTCATTCTGCACTTGTAGGAAAAATGGCATATTGGCACTTATGAGACAATTAGCATTGTCTTTTTAAATGTCATGTGTGCAGTGACTCAAAGGCCATTCTATTTTATTGTAGTTCACAGGGAAAATATTATTTCTTGTCTAATTTAATGCAATACTGTGGAATAATAGGCCCATGACGTTAATATTAAATAGACTGCAACATTTAAAATTGACTAAAATTTTTGCTGTTACAATGCAACATCAATACTAAGTAGACCAAATATCTAAGCTAAAAACTATCTCTTTTCACAAAAATGAAATCTAAAATCTGCTGTCATTTAGGCGTCTGCACACATATCTCTCAGTTTGACATATTAGGGTGATCACGTGGTTTGAGAATATAAACTAGCAAACTAGCAGCACTGTCTAGAGTTCTTCTGATCAATAACAGTATCAGCCTCTGATACTGCCCAAAATACTGATACCCTGAAAAACATCGACTTTAAAGTCGTTTTCTCTCTCTCTCTCTCTCTCTCTCTCTCTCTCTCTCTCTCTCTCTCATGACTGACTGTCAAGCTAGATAATAAAACAAAGTTCTATGGCAGTCATTTGCTGTATGGCCATCCAACTATGGGTGTGTTCGTAAATAGTCAGAGCGCACTCATAAATTCGGACTCTTCCGAACAAGAGTGCTCTCGTTTAAGAGCATCAGATTGAATTTACGAATGCAGCCAATGATAGCAATCATATCACATCCATACAGGGTTAGTTACAGAAGAGGATTAGGGCCACTGCGGAGAAAAAAAAGTAAATTCTGACTTTAATCTCAGAATTCTGACTTTAATTCTGATTTTAAAGTCAGAATTCTGAGAATTCTGACTTTAATCTCAGAATTCTGACTTTAAAGTCAGAATTCTGAGAATTTTGAGAATTCTAAAGTCAGAATTCTGACTTGTATCGGCCGATACACAAGTTCAGGTATCGGAATCAGTATCGGGAAGGAAAAAAACGGTATCGGAATATCTCTACTGTCTGGTGCCACATTTAAAAATACTGCTTACATGTCAACACCCCGTGTAACACATGAAGAACCGACACACTACAAGTTAACTATGAGTACTTAATGCAGAACTCCATTGTGATATTTCCACTTTCACTTAAATATGGGAATACATCTCCAGCATTGGTATTATGTGTCATTCCCATGACAACACTTAATGGCACTCAATGCTGAATTTTTATAGAAAGTTAATATTTGCACAGCTGTACAGTAGTCCACACAGCTGTTATAAAACACAACATTTGCTCTCTGGAGCTGTGAGGGATCAACTGGTTCCTCTCTTCTGTAATCTTTTGTCATCTCAGGCTTTTCTGTAAGATTCACCTGATAAGGCGTCGAATCATAAAGGAATAAAAGCAGCAGGATGAGTGATGCTGGTGTCGGAGACAGATGATAAACTGAGGTGAGATGAGGTGGTCACTTAATAAGTTACCAAAAAAAACTAATGTTTGATTGACCCACAGTCGCAAACAAGATCATATCAACTCCAATAATCCAAAGACTATAAAAACCATTTAGTTTGAATGACATTTTTTTATGGTTTTATGACAACAGAACGTAAAATATGACTTTTGTAAAGTTCAAAAGGCTCAAATAAATATTGGCAGTATTTGGAAGTTAATTTAAGATCGATTTTTTAGGACCGATAATGTATCGAAAATACTTCTGTAAAAAGTGAGATTTCCATGTCTATTATAAAGCAGGTCTAGGTGTTATATAAATACTGTGAAAGTATCAAAACACTCAATCCATGGAGAAACGCAAACAGCCCGTATTCAGAAATCGCACCTTTAAACAAGCCGTCAGGACTTCGTACGGTTGTGATGTCACAACTATAATGTAGAAACACAGAGAGCACAGAGGTGGAAGACCCAGAAACACTGACCAATCAGAGCAGACTGGGCTTTTTCTGGAAGGGGTCTTAAAGAGACAGGTGCTAAAACGGAGCGTTTCAGACAGAGGGTGAATACAGGTGTATTCAGACAGACTGTATGAGAAAAATAATGTGTTTTTTTTAACATTAAATCATGTAAACATGTTCTAGTAGAAACCCAAAATCCAAGTATGAACCTGAAAATGAGCAGAATATGCCAACTTTAAAACCTGATATGGTAAAACTAAGTATAAGAAATACTGGAAACAAATCCCTCACACATGGAAAGTCCAGACCCCTTCACCCCATGCAAAGATAACAACATGTTGTTTGTGTGTGTATGGGTCAGTTTAATGGTAATGTGTGGGTCAGTGTGAGTTTCTGTGTCTGTGTACTGTTTGGGTTTCTGTGGTCCAGATGTCTGGAATGTGAGTGGGCCACTGACAAAGCATGTTCTGCATCGGACGCACGTTCAAAGCACAGCGTCGGTTTACAGTTCCTCGCAGATGGAAAACACGTCAGCGTGCAAACAAAGATACCTTTACCAGGTTATGAATTGATTTGTTGACTGTTAATAACTGACTTTTTTCTGTGTTCTTCTGTCTTTAAATACACCTCCGCTCCGAAATGTGTTTTACTTATTGCTTCACTTTGGCCTTCACTCTGCAGAATGATGTGTGTGCAGAGTCTGACATTAGAAGACATGCACTTACATGTGCATAATTATACAACATCAAAACAAGTTTGTTTTGTCCATTATGTAACTTTGAAAAGAGCGCCGTGGAAATTTGAAACCTCCAAGTGCACACACACACACACATACTAAGAATTGCTTTTTCACTGAAGAACTTCTGAGAACACAAATATTTGCATATTCATAGATAGAGGAGGATATATTATATTTTTATTATACAAAGAAGACTATTTTGATAATTGGGGGGGGGGGGATCTTGAAACTTTACTATGCACTCAATAATCATTTACTAAAAACATGCTGCTGTGTAATCATGGACCAATATGTGAATCTAACAGCCTGGTCCATTAAACGTGTGTGTTTTAAATTAAATCAATACTTTCCACCCTTTTTATTTGATTTGCATGTTGCCAAAAAATTCCCAGCAGCCCTCTGGGGTGATGACATCACTGCCTGCTGCCAGAGGACAGAGGGATGTGTTTGGTCATGCCTTAATGAGTAACTAAGCAAAAACACACACACACACACCAGGAGGAATATTTAAGAGTTATTTTAGGATCAGAGTCACAGTCGTCTCGTCTCTTCCTGCTGTGGTCTATTATTTAACTGAGCTGACAAATACAACTTTCACACATTTGTTCATGGACTTGGCCAACATGCCAGTCTCCCTGTACTCATACATATAACTCATGTAATCATATTTCTGACACTGGAAAAGCATCGGTTCTTGTTTCCGACTAAGGAAATATTCTCTTTCACTTTTCAAGAGGAACCTGAAAAAATAGAAAATAGAAATAGAAATCAGATGCACACTAGCTGTAACTTCAACCATGGATTTGCCAAGTATTGTGGTAAGTACTATTGTGTGATGTATGCACTACAGCATCAGGGATGTGCGCAGATAGACCACAGGTAGTGCTCCAGCACCTGCCCCTTTGCCCTCTGACCAATTAAGTGCCCTTTTTGAAAGACATTTTTTATTCATTTCTTTTTCTTATTTTAGTTTTTTTTAATGTGGTCCATGGCATCAATTCTCAATTAAAATCGTGCTATAACAGTGTGTACACACCAGACGCGAATAAAATAATCTACTGGCTTAATTCGCGTGAGTTTGGACGCTGGAATCTTCTGTTTTCATCGCTTCATTCGTGGAAGTAGTCCTGACGCTCGCCGCGGAAGTTCAGATATTTCAACTCACGTGATGAGCAAATTCACGTGATTCGCCCAATTCGCGTCATTCGTGCCGCCCGACCGGAACTCGTATCTAATCGCGTCTTTACATTGACTTTATATGCAATTCATTCGCGCGAATTAATTTATTCACACCTGGTGTGTACCCGCTACTACGAAAATTGCATTTG
>JAOVVB010233838.1:0-10066 GCA_028570985.1 Heterobranchus longifilis
AGAGAGAGAGAGAGAGAGAGAGAGAGAGAGAGAGACAGAGAGAGAGACAGAGAGAGAGAGAGAGAGAGAGAGAGAGATACTTTAAAATACATTCACCGTGAGAGAAACAGCGAGACAATTGGAAATGAATCGACACGTCTGGCTGAACTGAGCTGAATGCACATTGGAAAAGGCAAAGGCTGGCACATACATAACATACAGTTTATATACACACACACACACACACACACACACACACACACACAGACACACACGCTCACTCAGCTACACTTATTCAGTCGCTCATTCTTTCATTTACTCGTTTGTTCACTTGCTCAACCACTCATCTATTTACTCCCTCATTCACTAATTTACTCATTCACTTGTTTGCTCTATCACTCAATTGCTAATTCATTCAGTCACTCAGTCACTCTCTGACTCTTAAGCCGCGGTCACACATACGTGAATTCCGAGGTGAACGCGGACACGACTTCCTGTGCAGACAGGAAGTAAAGCTTTATCTCGGGACTGTTTGATAAGCCCACCAGATTAGTTGATCAGTCATGGCTACTTAATAATTCACTTTGTAATGTTTAAACTCACACACTCACTTTACTCATAATCTCTTTCTTAAGGAGTTGACTAAAAACAAGTGTGCTTTGGTACGTGGGTGCACACACTCGCACACACATTCATACTCACATGCACACACATACGCAAACACATACTCTCTCACTACATTTTTTATGTATTTTATGTGTTTTTGCTTGATTTATGTTGCTTACTTGATGTTTGCTTTTGAATCTACAGTATGTGAGCTTGTTTGTTTACTTACTTTTGTGGATTATGTGACTTTTGTATTTGCGTTAATACTTACTGAGGTAGGATTCCTTCTATAAGCCTCTAGGGGTTTTATTAAATCTCACTTGCACAACTTGCATCTTTTCTCTTATGGTTGTGTTTCTGATGCTTTGTTTTATTGTGCAAATAAATAAGAATAATAAAAAAACAAAAACATTCTCAGTCATGTTCTCTTTTATCTACTCACTCCCTCAAACACTGTCTCACTCACTCACTCAAATGCAGTTTACTCATTCAGTCACAAACTTAACCACTTGCTCACTGATTCACTCTCTCATTTACCCACAAACCCAAAAATGACATCAAAATGACAGCAAACTGAATATGTATGCGCGTGCATCATCAGAGTATAAAAGCAGTGTAAATAGGGAAGCAGGTCACACACACTCCCAAGCCAGAATACAAACACAGCACTAACCAGGCCGTCAAAGCAACAATGCTGCTCTCGTTTCTTTTCTTTATTCGCTTTCTAAGTCTTTGATCACTGACAGCAAAGAAGCCTGTAACACTTTTAGGAAGCCTTTATCTGGAAGCCAAACCCCGGAAATGCAACCAAAAACAACAAAATACACCTAAAGACAAATTAGAATAAAATGAGCTATTTCACAAATAAATATATCCATTGGATTTCAACAAAATAGATTATGTTCTTGTGCGGTAGACAAAAGCTTTAAATATCAATTCAATATAGAGCCAAGAAATGCACTTAAACATTATTTCTCAGTGCATGACATGATCAACATGTCAGTCAATTTAAGTTAAGTTAAGTTAAGTTAAATTAAGTTAAGTTAAGTTGCTATTGCTAAATCAAAGTGTGTCTTTGCATACTAATATGTGGGATTACACTGAAGATGGAGCCCTCGCGTGTCCATTTCATCAGGAAATAAATCACATTAAGGAAGTATTGATACCATTCCGTGCAAGTGACAGCAATTGGCTCTGCCAATCGAAATTGTGTGCTTCTTTGTTTCCCTACTGAACAGATTTTCTTTAATTTGACAAAATCACTATGGCAACTTGGACTGCGCTTAGCCTAGATCACCTGTCAATCAAACAGCGTGGGTGGTGCTGTGATACCGATCACTGCTCATAACTATGCAGCTCTTTTTTCACCAGCAAAAGTGTCATTGCCAAACGCAAAATAAAATACCTGCTTTACACCAGTTGCTCATCTGATAAACTGGCAACATGCTGACTGATGAAAAACCTGCTCATAATGATCCTCAGGTATCTCACATTGATAGAAGTGCCTTCTACTGTCACGTTTTCTCACACAAAATCCACAGTCACTTTTTTTCTGGAGCACTTCTCAGCTCTTCCACACTTTGAAACTCTGCTGAGCCGACTAGCATCAATTTCCACAAAGTTTACCTCCCGTGCTCTCTGGTAAATCTATCTCTCTGTCACTGTCTATATTTCTCTCACAGACACATGCACACACAATTTATCCCAAGAGCCTTCTCCTTAAGGGACTCAGGTACATGTAGCAGATGTCTGAGACACAGGTAACAAATCTTATTTTCTCGCTTTCTCTCCCTCCCTCCCACTCATTCAATCAGCTTTCTGTCACATCGACTCGCACACACAATCAGCAGAATGAGTTTCAAGAATCCCAGTTAGTTTTTTTTCGATTGCTAACATGCATTGGTCACAACTGAAGTCACACTGTCAGCAAAGTAGAAGTCTGTGTGGACCAAACTGTGAATCATATTTCATTGCTTTTATGCATTCAATGACCACATTTTCTAAAATCCATGAACTCTTTTGTCACTCATACTCCACCACCTGCAAAACACTGTATATCTGCAGCACATTTTTCAAATGCTAACACGGTCAACTTTCAAAACTCATTCAAAGCAGAATGATGGCAAATTTTTCACATTTGTGCAGAAATATATAGAAAATCGTAGCCGAATATTTACAATAAAATGAATCAGCTGAAAGCCTACCCAGGTGTCCTGTTTTTAGTCTCATTACCAAACAGACAAAAGGGGATGACTTCGGAATGATTTTGTTTGGAAGCATTGATCAAGGAAGATAGGTTGGTGGGAAAAGAATAGTGGCAGGGAGAGTTGGAGACTTGGAGGACAAAGGAAGAGCGGTGGTCTCCGATGAGATGAGGGCCACATTTAATGACCATGGTGTAAACCATGGCCTCTGGTTTACAGAAAGGGTGCAACCAAATCTGCAGCATTCAACAGTTGCATCATTTCTGCTTTAGTACAGTCAATAAAGTGAAATACTGTTTCATGTGAAAAATCATTCAAACTTCAAAGATAAAAGTGCATCATTGGTGTAATGCTCCCTGCTAGTGTTTTTAGGTCAGTGTGTTATGAGTGACAGTGTTTGCTTCCTGAGTGAGAATTGTTGTTTGGTGGAACAATCTTATTTTGAGATATGTATGATATGTATGAAGTGTTGGTGGTTTGAGTGAGTTTTAGAAGCGAGATTAACTGTTTGGCCAAGATGCATGTTGATAATGCAGACTGTATGAAGAGTTTTGAAAAAGTGGATTCAGTATTGACCGATGCTTGTTAGCAATTGAAAAAAACCCTGTAATTCCTCAATCCTTCATCCACACAAGTCCAGAAAAAGAAGCAAAAGAATAAAAGTAGAAGCCATGCCCAGAACTCAACCAAATGCCATTCAGTCTTATCATCACACCCCTTTCTCACTCACACCTGTAGAGTCTGAGTCCTTATCTCCATGGGATTTGTTACGGTGAAGAAAGCTACAGGGCAATCGAAACTGACTACACACACACACCATCCCTCCCATTTTCCCTCCACGGTCTCTTACCTGTGACAGTGATCAGCATGGGAGCCACCAGCGGCCTGTTGTTATCCAGTTTTCGGCTCAGTCGGATCTCTCCGCTGGTGTGATTGAGGAGCAGCAGGTGAAGCTCGTTCCCCCGGTCGATGGTGTAGTACAGCCTGTCGGACACATCGGGATCATGGGCGGGTACTCTCCCGATTACCCCGCTGGGGAAACTGTTGGACCGATTGGACACAAAGTTGTTGAAAATGATTTGGAAGTCCTGCAGAGTGGGCCGGTTGTCGTTCTGGTCCACCAATCGGATCCGGACGGTGGCCCGGCTGACTAGAGGCGCCGAGGTGGCCTGGACTACAATGACGTACTCGTTGCGGGCCTCATAGTCGAGATCAATGAGTGAAGTGAGCTCCCCCGAAAAGATATCCATCTGGAAGATCTCCGGGATGTTGCCCTCCACAATTTGGTACATGATCTGAGCGTTGGCGCCTTCATCTGGGTCAGTGGCCGTAATCTGGGCAACCACAGAGCCCACTGCGCTGTTTTCCTTCACTAGAACCTCAAAGTCATCAGCAGGGAAGACGGGGGCATTGTCGTTCACGTCGAGGACTGTCACCTGGATGTGGACGGGGGTTCGCTGAGGGGGCACGCCGCGATCTACGGCGTAAGCCGTGAGCTCGTAGAATGGCACGCTCTCGCGGTCCAAACGGCGAACAGTTCGGACGATGCCGGATGTAGGTTCAATTGTAAAGTCTCCATCCCCATCCTCGCCATTTTGGAAGGTGTATTGAACACGTCCGTTGGCGTGTGCATCGCGGTCAGTGGCTGAGATTTGGAGGACGCTGGTGAAGGGAGGGGCGTCTTCGCTCACTGTTCCCTGATATCTGGGGCTGAGGAACTGAGGCGCATTGTCATTCACATCGTTCACGTTAACCTCAACATACGTAGTGTCAGATTTCTGCGGTATGCCGTTGTCTTTAGCGGTTATAGCCAACGTGTAGGTCATCTGATCCTCATAGTCGAGCTCTGCCTGGAGTGTTATCGCCCCTGTGGCGGTGTCGATGCGGAATTGAGGGATATTGTCCTCGAGGAAGTAAGTGATTCGAGCATTTTCACCAACATCATCGTCCGTGGCGCTGATCACAACTACAGTGCTTCCAGGCGGCCGGTCCTCATTCACGCTCACAGAGTAGTGGGCACTCTGGAATACAGGCCGATGCGTGTTGGCGTCTGTGATGTTGATGTGCACCTGACAGGTGTCGTGGAGTGTGCGGTCTGAGGCGGTGACCGTCAGAACGTAACGTCGCTCCTGTTTGTAGTCCAAAGGGAGAGCTAATGAGAGAAGTCCGGCCCCTCCTGCTGTGCTGATGGCAAAGCGGTTTCGGGTGTTTCCTCCCGTTATCTGATAGGTCACTGCACTGTTGACATCACGGTCCACAGCGGTGACAGTCACTACGCTGGTGCCAACCACCGCATCCTCATTCAGGCGACCATAGTACTCCTTTTGGAGGAACTCGGGGCGGTTGTCATTAACGTCCATCACTGTAATTGTAACACTCGCTGTAGCGGAAAGAGGCGGCATGCCGTAATCCCTGGCCTCCACGCCAAAGAAATAGTGCTCCACGGATTCTCGGTCAAGAATGGATTTCACAGTGACCCAGCCTGTTGCAGAATTGATAACGAATGGTGTGTCAGAGCTGGTGCCAGTTAATCTGTATTCCAGACGGGCGTTATCACCAGAATCGGTATCAATGGCCTGAATGTGGAGGATGGAACTACCAACTGGGGCGCTCTCGAGCACAGACGCCTGGAACGGCGTGGAGACAAAGATCGGTGGGTTGTCGTTGACATCCGTCACCTGCACGCTGACAATACCGGTGTTGTTGGAGAGAGGTGGCCGGCCATTGTCCTGTGCACGAACACGGAGCGTATACTCCCGCTCGGACTCGTAGTCTAGCGGCGCCACGACATGGATCTCCCCAGTGACGCTGTCAATGGAAAACTGTCCGCGGCTGTTACCACTGATGATGTTATAGTGAACAGCAGCATTACTGTCCTTGTCCCGGTCTGTGGCACTCACGCGGAGGATCTCAGAGTGAGGCCGTACATCCTCCTTCACCGCCACCACGTATCGCTTTTCGCTGAACTGTGGCACATTGTCGTTTTCATCCAGAACGGTGATGAAAACTTTAACGGTAGCAGAGCGCGGTCCCGGTTCCTTCCCCTGGTCGCTGGCCTCCACCTGGAGAGTGTAGTGCTCATTGGTTTCCCGGTCCACCGCTCCACGGGTTGTAATGAGGCCAGAGCGCGGGTCAATCTCAAAGGCTGCTCGCGCCATCGCGGCCGTGTCGCCGATAAACCGGTAACGGATATTGGCATTGGATGGGGAGTCCAAATCTGTTGCTCGCAGCTGTAAGATGGGATACCCCTCCTCTACGTTCTCCCTGATCGTCTCTCTGTACTCTGTCTGCTCGAATATGGGAGAATGGTCATTCCGGTCTGAAACAGTAATAGCCACCATTGTGGTGCCAGAGAGGCGAGAGGCGCCATAATCGGTCGCCGTGACCCGGAAATAATGCAAATCCATGTGTTCTCTGTCTAGAATCTGAGTGGTGGTGATGAGACCCGTGTCCGGATGGATGTGGAAGTAGTCGGATGATCGACTGTTCATCAGCGGGGCCATGGAGTAGGTCACCCGGCCTGCATCTCCCACATCCGGGTCTGAGGCAGACATGATGATGACCGAGGTGCCGGGCGGCTGGTTCTCAGCTACTTGCACTTGGAAGTTATACTGGGAGAAATGGGGGTGCCTGTTGGCTGCACGACGAGAGCGAGGCCACGGCATCAAGATCTTCCTCCCCCTTTCTCCCTGTGAGGTTTCATCGTCTGCTACTATTATCAGTCGTTCCAGGCTCCTCTCTCCCCTTGTACTGTGCCTCTCCTCCTCCTCCCCCTCCTCTCCAACCTCATGGCTTTCATCTGCCTGCCTCTCTTTCTTCCCTCTTTCGCTCTCTGGCTGTGTGATGGTTGTGCTGCTACTGGCCCTATCCTGACCCTTCCCTCCCTCTGCCTCTCTCTCCTCTGCCTTTGTTATTTCCCTCTCCTCCTCCTCTTGCTCCTCTCCTCCTGGTTCTCTCTCGCCCTCCCCCACCTGTAATTTTCCTCCCCCAACAGCAACAGCAGCAGCAGCAGCGGACCCCTCCAAGCCCTCTCCCTCCCTCTCCCTCTCTCCCTCGGCCCCCATCTGCCGCCTATCTGACGGTCTGACACCTCCGGGCTCTAATGGCACTTGCTTACCGGATTTTAATTGCATATGTGCATCATGCTCATAGGCTGCCAAACAGTCGGTGGAAACGCTGTCCGCGCACCCTGCCTTGACCATGTCTCGCAGTGCGGTCTCCCACACATCTTGTTGCTGTGCCTCACCATACCACGGCGATGTTTCTATCCCAGATTCATGACTATATCCCTCCTCTTCTCCGTTGTTGTTATTACTGTTGCTGTTGAATTTGCTCCACAAAAACAGAGAGTCTGGGGGAGCTGTCCCTGGTGCTGAAATCAAGTCCACCATGGAGTCATCCTGCCACGTGGTCAGGTTCATTTCCGAGAAATACGAGAGGTGTTTCTTTGCTGTGGTGTCATCAGTGATTTCTGCTGCAGCGCTAGACGTGGCTGACACAACACTGGGAGATTTAACGGGAAACTTCGCAGGCAAGAAAAAGCCTGAGTCACCGGCAGACTGTATGTGTGAAGTTACTGTTTCAGCAGATAGACGGAGCGGTTTGGATAGTTTTCCGCTTTCTGCATAATCGCCTGTTTGAGTTTGAGGGGGCGTATTGACGGGATATTTTGATGCATTTGCGCTTTTGCTGGATAGAAAACATTGGCCTGTGATGCTGCTGAGGGAATATAGGATGGGGAGCTTCCTCTGAGCTATGACTCCCTCTGGGACCATAAACTCTGCTAAATATCCACCCCCCATTTCTATTCTGCCCAAACTACCGGGAACCTCCCTGCTTTCTCCCCGGGTTTGGCTGCTCTGCCCTGCGGTTGCTGGTGCTGATTTCCCCTGCGCGTGCTCATTATCAGCCCTACATAGCAGCATCAGAATGGGAAAAGCCAAATCATTATCCGGATAATTAGATAAATTAATGTGTTTGTTGCCATGGTTCACCCCACCTCCTCTTCCTCGTCGCCCATCCTTTCCCTCCCTCCTCTTATCCATAATTCTCGCATGGAAACACATTGCTTTCGCCTCACAGACAGGGGGTTCACAGGTACTGGGGTTAATCACTGCCGGTGTGCTACATCTGCACGCTTCCTCCCCCTCCTCCTCCTCCTCATCTCCCCCACTCCTCATCCCCCTATCGCTGCACCTAATGCACCCAGTCAAACAGCTATCATCACCCCCCTCTCTACTGCTGCTGGGATCGATAACATTGTGCCATCCCAAATGAGAACAATTACCAGCCCTCCTGTCCACGCCCCCATCAGCATCACAAGCCTTGTTATTGTTGCTCTTCCTGTAAACTGGATGAATTTGATGTGTGTGGCCGGCATAGGAGGAATTACAAGTGGACAAATGACAAATGTAGTCCAATTTGGATCCCTGGATGCAGTCTGAATTGTCAGATTGAATTTCGAAGGTGTAGTTTGAAGCCTCCCTGTGTGATGAATTGTATCCACAAAGAGGAAAAATGCAACAAGAGCAACCGGTTGGCACGGGGCCAGGTGAGGGGTTGTCGGCCGGGGAGAGGGCTTGTTTTGACCAGTAGAGATGCCCGGATGTCAGGGAGCAGCGTGTAGCAAAGAGCCTCCTCACCCCACGAGCCCTCTCCCACACCTCTCCCCCTCCACTTCCGGGTGCCCCGCACAGGCCAGAGGCGCGCACAAAGGCGCCACGTTTGGCGAGGTGTGGCCTCGACGCCGGCCACCGTTGCGCGCACGCTCTAGTCCTTTGTACTGCCCGTTTTTTGCCGTTTTGAACCGGCGAGGAGGTGAAAACAGGTGAAGCGGGAGGAGAAACAACGCCCTTCCTCCTCCTCCTCCCTCTCTCCACACCCTCCTCTCCTGCGCCGACGCCATCAGAGCTCGACCTGCTCCTAATACCTGGGAGGAGGAGAGGAGGAGGTGATGATGATGGTGCCGGAGGGCCGTTCCCACTCCTCCAAAACGTCCCGGCTCCTTTCAGTCTCTCCTTCCGTGTCCCCCTCGCCTCATCCCGGTGATATCCTCCCAGCGCCCCCCCTGCGCGCTGCACTCCGGAGCATCCCTCAGTCTGTATCCGCTCTACGGTCCACCTGCTTGGGCGTAGAGTCCAGCTCGGTGTCTCCCCTGCTTCCTCGCGCTGCTGCTGGTTCACTTTACCGGCGTCTCGGTAACAGAGGCCCGGGAAAGCCCCTCCTGTATTCACCGTCCCCGGGGCGAGGGCGAACAAAGGGCCGAGGAGAAGCAGGTGGAGTGCCAGAGACGAGAGCAGGAGCGGGGTGAAGCCCGGTAGCGGTGCAGCCATTTAGTCTCTTCCTTTCTCGGTCTCTCCCTCCTTTCTCCCTCTTCCACCTCTGCCTATTCTCTCGCTTTCTCTCCCTCGAGTGCGTCCTCCCTTCTCTCCCCGTTACTTCTCTCTCTCTCTCGCTCTCTCCCTCGTTCCGGCTAGGTGGCCACTTCCAGGACCGCCGGCACCGCCCGACACCTTCCCCCAGGCTCCCCCGTCTCTCCGTCGGCCTGGAGAGTTGGCATCTACCCGCTGTGGTCCGTGGAGGTCTGAGCGTTAGGAGCGGCGCGGCAGCAGCATCTCTCCTCGCGTTCATTCACATCCAACATGGCTTACACACTCACACTGACTGACTGGCTGGCTGGCTCACACACACACTACCCTCCTGCGTGTATGTGTGTATAAATGTGTGTGTGCACGCTCTAGCAGTGGCGGCACAGCCCGGTGGTAGCCTACTATCATCCATCCACACACACACACAATCACACTCTCCTCCTCTCTCCTTTTCCACCCCTCCCCCTATTGCCTCTCTCTCTCTCTCTCTCTCTCTCTCTCTCTCTCTCTCTCTCTCTCTTTTCCTCTCTTATAATGGTTGTTACGCAGCACTGGAATAGGACGGGGGATAGCCTGTATTCTACACAATCACACCGTCATCACAGTATCATCTGAAGAATTATCATCCTCACAAATAGCCCTGCAGGTTTTTCCACCATGTGCCGGGGTTATAGGCCTACAGACAACCCCAGAAATGCTGCCCCCAATTTTTAGAAATAAGATATTTTAAAATGAAATGATGCAACAGTAGGACGGGTTTTGGATGAGCTGCAGAAAAGCAATTCCTGAAAAACTTTACCAAAAGGGAGACATCAAGATTGTACTACAGTCTATTTTGACAAGGCATGTGAGTCTGTTATGATAGCCTATATTATATTTGATTTATTTTCATAAATAAGTTTTGCAGCG
>JAOVVB010233839.1:0-10065 GCA_028570985.1 Heterobranchus longifilis
ACATGTAATCATAATGACCGAATGCTAGAAACAGGAGAGGAATGTCTTATCATAACCTCGAGACACAGGGAGCCACCTAGCTGCAATCAGACAATGACGGAATACAGTAGAGGCCTCTGGATAACAAACGGCTCTGTGGATAACAAAATTAAGGTCATGATGACACATCCATAACTAGCATTACATATTTTAATACCAAGAGAATTATTTTCTCTGACAGCAGCACTACGCCCCGACTGCAGTGAAGGAACTTTGAGAACCACACTGAAGGAAGGAGGGACTTCCTCCTCCCGGCAAAAGTATAAGACTTTATGCTGACACTGCTTACGTACCCAGCCAGACTGGTCTATTATCTACAGTAGATGGTTGTCAGCACGCCTCCAGTTTGGAGAAGCAGACAAGAGTTCTGACACGGAAGCTAAGCAATGTACTGCTGTGGACGGGACCACACAGCAAAACATATTTTAGCCACCTAAAAGAAGTACCACCTAGAAAAATCAATATCAGTTTAAGTGTATGCTATATTTAGAACACAGCCCAATTACGACAGGAAATTAAGTCGTTGTATCCATCTATGCTCTAAGCCACCAGACTCCTTTGACAAAAACAGTAATTTTACCTTGCAGAACACGGGAGTTGCTGGTCTACCGCTGCTTCGATCAGCTCATTTGTTTGTTACTTTTGTTAGTTCGTAAACCTTTTAAAAACACCAAAGACACACAATAACACAAACTAACTAACCAATCCAGGCAGCGCTCGGTAGCTGCTTCAGTTTCCTGTCGTAAAGGTCTGTTGGCAAGGTAACCTGGTGAAAATATTCTAAATACAACGTATATAATATTAGTTGAAATTATATTGATTTTTTTAGGTGGTACTTTTTTTGGGGGGTTATACGCTTAGCTACTGCCCCCATCCACAGCAGAACATTGCTTAGTTTCCGTGCCTGCTTCTCATAAATGGGGGCGCGCCGACTACCATCTACTGTAGGTAATACACTGACCTCATACCTCATACTTAATTTGGATTAAAATATTACACACATTTCTTTTGAAATTTGCAGTCCAAGCGCTGCCAATAGGGAGTGGAGGGAAAACATCTGATAATAAAACACATCATCGAAGATAAACATGGAGCCTAATACGACTGTGCCCTCAGTAACAATGCAGTTACCTCAGCCAAACTGCAGTATCTGCTCTCTGTTCCCGACTACAGTGTAGCACGCAACAAGTCCAACCACCTGCGAAACCCATTAGCTCACAGCAAATTGGTTCCATATGTAGAGATGCACTCCCACAAATGGTGTGTCACATAAAATGGAAATCTTGGCATGAAATTGTGTAGGGGGGAAAAAATGTGGTAAAACTGTGTGAGAAACATTGTTGGACAGCAGCTCACTGAAAGGAGCTGGATTGGGTTTTTTTACCTTCTCTACAAATATTTCCTGAAAGACGATGGGATAAAACATAATCTACAACAGCCTTCAGCACCAACAATCACTCAAAGGATCAATAGCTCAGCAGCTCCCTTTGAAAAAAAAAAAAAAGGTGCTTAAAGTTTAGTGTTTCTATTCATGTGCACATACAGTACAGGTGCACTGGCTACAGTATGTTGTACTTATACCAGTTGTCCTGTAATTTCTCCTTTAGAGAAACCTCAAATTAGCTCAATAAAGATATAGACCTTTCTTAAACCTTTAATCTTTTCTCTATGTGGGAGGTTTATTCTATTACAGTTACTGACTTCCAAGCTGCTATTTTTGGGTGTGGGGGAAGTTTTACCTTTTATCTATTCATCTGCAGGTGTGAATCTTCTGTAATGTCCTACGAGTCTTTGTCAGCGGAAGTTCAGACTGTGTTAAAACAACACCAGCGGCTGCACTGGTGGCGGCGTGTTGCTTCAGGTGTCAGTGAGAGTTTGACGAACACAAAAGACAGGATTCTCTGGGAAGTTATCACGGTGGCAGTTATTTTATCTTTTGCTGCATCTATTGTAGGGATGCCACGGTGCAGATTTTTTTCCCCACCGGTTAATAAACGTGCAACAACACCGGTGTTACCAGATGCACTGCAAACGCACCACATGGGCGTGCCCTCTCCGGTCAAGCTTTTGCTGCACGGCCCATTTTGGCAGCCGTCAGGTTCAGACGTGAGGCAGAAGTGCCCCTCTGCGCTGCCAGCTTCCCTTCAGCGCCAGTGTTAACCATAGACTGTGTATAAATATATAAATATGATGTTAAGAAGTCAGCAGACTACAGTTATATGCACAGAGCCAATAGCACTGTCCAGACCATAGCAGAAAGGAGCTCCGTGGTCGTCTAGTATGTGGTCTATTTCCTCTGAGCCGCGAGTGAATCTTGCAAGAAAACACACTGATAATCTATTATAAACGATAAAGACATATGGTATAAATGATCTGATTCTTCACTTTTGCTTTTCACTTTGACACTAACATCGTCTTGTTGCGAAAGTTAAAAGTTAAATCAGAGTCCTCTGTGCTGCTGCTGTGCGGAGTGGAGCAGACACAAGGTGGGCGTTGATCAGCAAAAATAAACTAAATGGGTTTTATTTCAATTTTAAAAAGCGAGTGGTGGGGGCGGTGGGCAAGTAATGTAATGTAACACCGGTAACACCGACTACGGTGGCAAGCCTAATCTATTGCAAAGTATCCAGTAGAAGTAAACTACCAGGAATGTGTGCTCGTATTTTATTGGCCACCCCCAGTGCCTTGCCAGGTTGCTGTCCGACAAAAGTTGAGCCAGTTTTTTTTGCCAGGGCCCTGTGTGTTGGCACCCCTGCTGCGTCGCTGGACTCGCCGACAGCTGCTGTGTTATTTCACGGTGGGATAAACTCGGTCTAAACATGGCCTTAGACAGAAGTTCAAACCCTGCTTACTTTTTCATCTCAGCACACCTGGCCTATTGCGGAGCGGAGCGGGCGTGAATGTCGGTTTCGGAAAGTTACAGAAATGGACTCCTTCACAGGAGTCGCTGGTGATTCTTGGACCTTCAGCTCTGGATCCTGATACGTGTGACTGATCGCACTTCTAGAATATCGTCTCACTCATGAATCATGAGGTTGGGGAGTAATCCCAATGCAAGTATGAAGTATTCGGATTAAGTATAAAAAATAAACTGTAATGGTAACTGTATTCTGTTTATTCTGTTGTATTCAGTTTACATTTGTGAATATTCTGAATACCGTTACTGTCTTTAAGGGTTTAAGGATTTCTTTATTACCTCTAACAAGGAGGTTATGTTTTCAGCTTGGTTTGTTTGTCAGCAGGATTACGGAGAAACTACTGGCTCGATTTTCATGAAACTTTTTGGAAGAGTGTAGCCTGGGCCAAGGAAGAACACAGTAAACTTTGGAAAAGATCCAAATCACAGAGCAGATACACAGATTATTTTTCACTTTCGTTAACATTGTGAGATAAGGCATTGCCTTGGTGGAGGTCTGCGCTTTCCGAGTGTCCTTCTAGTTTGTTTTTGTTATATTTGCTCTAAAATTCATACGAGGCATTTCACATAAACAGATTTTTTTTTAAAGTGCAACAATTTGTGCGCGCACAGTGCAGCTGCCACACGACTATGTGAGAGGAGACGCACAGCCAGGACACTGTCAGGAATGTGTTTTTGGAAATCTAAGAGACAGACAAATGAGCTCCGCAAGGCCATTTTGAAGTAATCCAAAATTAATACAAAGTATTTACAATACAAATATAATTCAGTGATCTGTAGTGGAATACGTTTTAAAAGTAACCCCCCCCAACACTGTTCATGATGGACAGTTTTAATTCCATGCATTCTTCATCCTTGTCAAAACCTGGTGCCTACATTGCCCACAATGCAACTTGACCACAGACCGTTCAGTCAGAGATTCTGCAGGCAGCTAATGTAACCTTGAGCCTCAAGGAGAGATGTCCCCCTTTAAATGAGCAAAGCTGCTAGTCTGTCTTCAGCAGGAGGGCTGGCTCGTTTCCCTCCTCCTCCTGATCTTTGTTTTGCCATATTGTATCATTTTCCACCCATACAGCCCACAGAAACTGTTGACGCACAGCAACTTTTCACTCTCCAACTGATGAACATTTGGCAGAAAACCACCTCCACAAATGATGTTACTGTGATCGACAATGTCGACGGTAACTGTTCTTAGTCAGGATGTGACACATCAGCACAGATAAATAATGAACTTCTTGTGGTTGGAAAGAAAATGATATTCCAGCTATAACAGCTGCAGCAAATTATTTCTTTTACACAGGCGTGACGTTTAACAGTTAAACAGATTGAATCCACAAACATTTTAAGAAAAACTGTGAGGTAAAAAGTAGACAATCCAGTGAAGTTTGATGGCATAGCTGCATTTCCACCCAAAGTTCAGTGTGCCCAACCTATCTGCAAACCCCGCCCCGAATGTTCCTGCACTTTCAGAAAGTACTAACAGTGTTGTTGTTATTTGGTCACAAAAAAAGAAACAACTACCACCCGATCAGGGACTTTTGGGGGGATTAAATGTCCTGGAACTTAATTTATACCTTGGTCCCTGCGGTCGGAAACGCAGTGAGTTCCTCAAAAGGTTCCTATAGTCCCTGGGGAAAATTCCTGCAGTCAAAAAGGGGCTAAGGTATTTTTTGAAGGCTTATGCAGTATCCTGGTGTTGAACTACAAATGATCTCATCATTAAACCTATCTAGAGTGCAAAATGTAAATGAACAGGTGATATCAGATCAGATATTCTGATGCATTTCAGGGAAGAGAGGAAAATAAAAGTATAAGCAACCAGTGTTACAATAACAGGGTTAAAACTTGCAGCAACATATGAACAAATATCAAATGTTTGCACAGCTTTTAAGTGAGGTGATATCTATGAGTCTGTTGAAATATATTATATAACTCTGCAATAGTGAGGGCAGTAACTTTAAACCATATGGAAAGGACTGTTAACAGCATGGGGGGGTTTCGAAATGTACCCCAGCAGGGCTTTAAAACTTAAATTACAATGAGTTTATATGAAAGAGTTACTCTCCTCACTGGGGAATCTGTAAATGTTGCAAGTTGTGTTAAGTTGTTTGTTTTTTTTTTGCTTTAAGGCTTACAAACTGAAAATCTCCTGCCTGCAAATCATTTACAGAAAGCTTATAACTTAAAAAGAAAAAGAAAAAGAAAACAAAAAGAAAAGAAACACTAATTGAATCCATCAATCTGGTGGTATAGTTCCCACTTTAGTTTTAGCTTCATCCCATAATGTGGCACTCAATTAGGGCAAACCCCTAACATTAATAATGTAAAAATGCACACAAGATGGAAAGAAGATGGAGAAAATCCCCATCATCTCGAGGACACATTGTAACAATACTGGCTTCAACCGCATTTCCAATAATCGGTCCGTATAACTACATTAAGGAAAAAAAGAGCTGACAGATGGTGCTCTTCATCGTCCCTCTGTGAGCCTTCCAAGCAAACACACGCACGCGCTGCGGCCGACTAACTCTTTCCCATTAATCTCAACTCCCACATCTGAATACGTCTCCGGATGGTGGTGACACTGACCACAGCTGTAATGAGAACAGCCGTATAGAACAGACCTCTTTCTCAGAGACGGATTCTTCCTCTGAAGTTAAACCACATCTAGAAACCATCTGATGAGAAACATGGTAATGTCAGATGCAAAGGAGGCCTGAAATCCTCACCGTCGTCGGCAATCAGTCCGAGTCAAGTGGAATAGTCTTGGTTGCAAGGAGAAGTTTTTTTTTAATAGTCAGCAAAGATCTCCTCCACAGTGTTGGTTTGGCCTTCACTGAGAAAGACAAAGTCAAGTACAAAAAAACTTGTAAAAATATGAACAATTGAACAAGTCTTGACACAACATCCTATAGCAAAGATTTGTTCACAAACTAATGGTTTAAGGATGAAACCCCCCTTGAAGTATAGTCGATCTCAAGTTTCGAAACATCCCGCTGAGGCTGTGAGTTACTGATAGCAGTTAAAAATCTTCCTGTGAGCAGTGGCCGCTGTTATTCCTCGGTTTAACAGTTCATAACACAGAATTACGCTCCCTACAAAACAGTACAATCTGCTAAGCAAGCATAAAGTAATGGTGTGGAACTCATCCAAGA
Source organism: Heterobranchus longifilis (assembly GCA_028570985.1). Classification (NCBI taxonomy): domain Eukaryota; kingdom Metazoa; phylum Chordata; class Actinopteri; order Siluriformes; family Clariidae; genus Heterobranchus; species Heterobranchus longifilis. The sequence continues at coordinate 6,112 of JAOVVB010233839.1, forward strand.
ATCTCAGCTTTGATATTTCCCAGAGAAATAGTTAAACCAGAGAGCTGGTTTTACAATATAAAGGATAGCTGCAGGCGTGATGAAGAGGAGGGAAAATATACGTTAGCATCCAGCCTATAAATCGAGGCAGAACACTTTTTACTATACGTCCATGTATCAGAAATACTGTCTTTGTTGCTGCGATCTTCGACAAGCAGCATTCTGATACATTATTCAATGTGGGGGTGGTAACAAAAAGAAGGGCTAATTCAGAATAAGTTCAGCTTCTGCTTAAAGGAAAAGTTTGACATTTTGGAAAATACACGTATTTGCTTTGTTGCTAAGAGTTAGATGAGAAGATTGAGGCCACTCTCATGTTTGTACGGTAGCCTGTAAGCTTAGCTTAGCATAGTTTTTTTGTAAGGGTTAGCAAAGCTTAGCACTTTTTCAGCAAGGCCCCCCTTTTGTAGATAAAAATATTTCCAAGCCCCCCAGTAATGCACCCACATAACCACAGGTCCTTTGCTTGCAAAGTTGTATAGAATTTATTTGAAACATTCCCTGTAATTAATACAACTTCAAAACTCCAAACTTTGTTTTGGTAGTTATGGTAAATGGACTGTACTTATATAGTGCTTTTCTAGTCTTTGCGACCACTCAGTGCGCTTTACACTGCGAGTCATTCACCCATTCACACCACATTCACACAGGATGGCAGAGGTTACCATGCAAGGCACGTGCTCATCAGGGGATATAAACATTCACACACACTCACACACTGATGGCTATGCCTTCGGGAGCAATTTGGGGTTCAGTATCTTGCCCAAGGATACTTCGACATGTAGACTGCAGGGGCCGGGGATCGAACCACCGACCTTCCGGTTAGTGGACGACCTGCTCTACTTACTGAGCCACAGCCAAAAAGAGTCTTATCAATCAGAAAAGACTTGTAGAGCTCTGATCTCTGGCAGCATGGAGGGATGCCGTTAGTCTATGTGTGCTTCCCGTTGGCGCGGACCCCCTCAAAGTTTCCCTTCAAATGCTAATGTTAACGTTAGCTTGTGTCCGGTCCGCTCCGTAGACTGGATACTATCTGCTGAGATGCTGAAGCATTGACACCGTGCTATTGTGGTAAGCTAGTTACCTGACGGAGCCTTTTCAATCAGAAAAGACCCATTCTGAGTATTTTATTGACAAGTGCACATGACTGAGAAATGTGAATAATTTGGCGATTAGACCCCATCATGACATCATATATTTTAGGGTGGTGGTGAAACTGTAGTAGAATAGGAAACCCTCATGGAGTCTAGACACTGGAGGTGGTGGTGACGAGGTGAAGAGAATGCTGAATATGATGACTGGAGGTGAATGAGGAGGAGGAGGGCCGCAACGATTTTGCACTGAAATGACAGCTGACAGCAGCAGAGAGGAGAACAGATTTAAACGACATGAAGAGACCGGCCAGAGAAAATGGCAGAAAATGTCCAAAGTTTGGGATCATTTCAAGCTGAAACAAAAAGAAAACTCTGTACAGTGTGTCTATTGTAAAACTGAACTAGCTTATAGCACGATGTCAATGCTTTGAGGGGGTCCGTGCCAACAGGAAGCACACATAGACTAACGGTCTCCCTCCATGCCGCCAGAGATCAGAGCTCTACGATACACAGTGCTGCCAATGGTTGCACGCTTTTCCACTGATCAACAGTTGGTTATGGTAATGTGCAAATAATGTGCCAACAAAGGCAGGGAACAAGCAAGCATGGATTTCAACAATTAAGGATTTAAAATCTATTTTAAAAACAGCTTTGTGTTAGGGATGCCATGGTGAGGAAAATGTCCCACCGGTTAATAAACGTGTAGTCTGGCTGGGTACGTAAGCAGCGTCGGCATTAAGACTTATACTTCCACTGGGAGGAGACCCCGGCCGGAGGGAGTCCCTCCTTCCTTCCGTGTGGTTCTCAATGTCCAGAATCATGCCATGTTGATTTGCAGTCAAAACAGTCCGAGCACTGTGAAAAAGACGCTGTGTGCAGCGCTTTTTTTTTCTCTCTCTCTGCGGGCACATCCGCTCCCTCCTCATCAGGAACAATTGAACAAAGACGCTGGTGCTGAGAAAAATAAACACTGCCTAATAATAATAAACTGCATAAACTTCTGTCATCCCCACGAGGGTCCTGATGATAACGGTCCAATCAGAGAGTTTCTTGTATAACGTCATGTTTACTCCTCTTGGTTCCTTTGTAAAAAGTCAGTGTGATTTATTCCAGTTTAAAAAAAGCAAGCGGTGGGGGTGGTGGGCAAGTAATGTAATGTAATGTAACATGCTACTTTGCATAAGTCTCATGAGAAATTAAATTAATTCCATGTGTTTGTCAGGTAGAGATACACACAATGCTGAGGAAAGTCAGATTTGTATCATTTTTAACTTAAAGTGGGTAAAATCACCCAGGTTTATATTATCTAATGAAGATAACTCTTAGAGCATTTATAGCTAAATGTATTTCATGTGTTATGGACATATGTTTCAAGATAATTAAGGTATGAGAAAATCCACTGATGCAACATTACAGTCTTTTTAAGAGCAGGAGCCTTTTAAAACCATCCTCGTCCTTTCCCTTCATGCTCATAAATGGCAGGCCTGTTTCTAGCATAAGCCACCGGGGTAACGCCAAGACAGAGAGACTGTAAATTGTTCTGCTTGTTATCCTCCGGCAACTGAAATCCTGCCACGCAGTCAGACCTCAGATTGGTGACTGGGAGCTCCTTAGGCCTGAGAAACATTGTTAGGAGACTTCTCGTCCGCGCACACACACAGGCACACGCACACACACACTCCTCAAGGCCCTGCTGCAGCTGGGACCTGCTATGACTTTCCTCAGGCTCAGGGTGAAAATAATGCACCTTTGTCCATCACATAGCTAAATAGGATTGTGACTGCAGAGGAAGCTGTAGAGGGACAGCAGTTTTTTGTTGCAGTATTAATTGCGGTAGCTACAATGCAATAACTAAAGGTCATAAATGGATAACCCACGGCTTTATGATGTGCATATTTTTTCCAGACCGTTCTCACTTTGTTGTTGGGCGGCGACCTCTAGTGGCCATAGTAATTATGACGGGAGCAAAGGAGGAAGTTATGTGTTCAACGTATCAACCGTTGGTTTTGTTACATGGTCATGTGACATCATCACGCAACGCGACATCATGTAGGGCTGATTACCAGGCTACATATTTATAACACAATATGTAGAATCCAAATACTTTGCACTGAAGTGTCAAGATTTGGACCTGAATCCAGCAACACTACTAAAATACCCATACTGTGTACATGGGTTTTCAGCTGAAGTGTTTTGGGGGTTTAGTTACTCTCGACTGTTTCAGAGTGTTAAATAGAAGATCATTAGGGATGTTAATGATTAAATGTTAACTGACATTAAGAATTTTGACTGGTTATTACTATCAATTAAATAGTTAAAAACAATATTATTGGAATAAATAGTTTGTTGCGTGGTATAAGAAAAATAAGTTATACAATCTATTTTTAACTGCTAGTTAACTTGCTGGTACAAACTTTGCAGTAGCAAGGTGTTTTTTTTCTTCTCTGCTCGTGGCTCTGAGGAGCACAACCGAGGAGGACGGCGCTCACAGCGGAGATCTCTGTGACACATGTCGCTATATGGATGAGCACGGGCGGGTTAAATCAGCCGTGCTACACACAGCAGCAAGCAGACACACAACTAGTCTTGCGTAGCCAGACCTCCACAGTGCTGTGTCTGCACACAGCTGACAGCCTCGCAGATTGATGTGGTGGAGACGGGCTCGGACATTAAGGTCACAGAGACAGCGGCGGGAATGTAGGTCCTACCAGACGCACGGACACACGAGCGCTTCCATTCTGGGAAAAGTGGCTGCATGTGTCCACACAACAATGCACGCAACATCGTGGCTGTGTGACCCGTAAACGACCGCACCTCCCCA
>JAOVVB010233840.1:0-10065 GCA_028570985.1 Heterobranchus longifilis
GTGGTGAAAAGCACTTTGGATCAACCCTGTTGTGTGTAAAGTGCTATATAAATAAAGTTGATTTGATTTGATTTGATCTTGGCCGAAATAATTGCGATCCATCATATTATCCCGATAATTACAGAAATATGCTTAAAATGGCACTAAAACACAAAAGGAATCCCTTTTTTTCCACATTTTTTTTATTGCATCACAGATAGGACACACATCTTTATAGTTATAAACAAAACTCTTAAATATGATCAGACTAACTTGTGGTGTTGTGGGTGATAAATACATGCAGAGCGGTGTTGTACAGTTTCACTTTCTAATTCTTTTAATAATCTATATCAAACGAGAAGATGTGGTTAGGCTGTGGTCAAATTATAGTTGCTGTTACAGAAGAATTGTAATAAACTGCTCTCAATTTGTCTGGGGATATTTAAAATTATCCTGATAATGGAAATGCGAGTGCGAGTCTATTATTGTCCTATCCCTAATGTGCATTTTATGCTGTATGTTAAACTTTGTCTCTCACTCAGATGCATCCAAAAAAGGGAGAGCAGAGCGGAGATACATACCTACCACCACAGGGACTGACCAGACTGTACTCAGAGCTGGAGACCAGGACCCAGTCGGTCCCTCTGGAGTGAGGAACTTCCTGCCTGCTAACCCTGAAGACAGGTACTCTGACGGCTGGCCTACAACTCTTCTGTCCATACCTTCCTTACAGGAATATTTTACAACTTTTTACTGATCTGCTTTGATATTATTTGGTATTTTCTTTTCCTTATTTTTCCAAATATAATTTCATTGTTCTTGTTTCTGTCACCTGATCAGATCTGCTGTGAGAGAAGAAGAGATCTTCAGGGAGCAGCTGGAAGGTCACGAACTCTCTGAGCCAAAACACCTGCAGGTATGTTACATAACAGTATAGTGTATACAGTAGTTTACTGTTAGGGGTGTCACAGTTCTCCAAATCCATAATTCAACTTCGATTTTAATGTCACAAATCGATACAATTTTCGATTTAAGGGTTTATTTTGTCTTGATTCCTAAAGATCAACAGATCGTTGGTTTTATGCCCAGACATCATTCACATTTTCAAATTCTTCTTTAAAAAGATGGACTACATGGTATCAAGTGTGATATAACCAGCATATTTTTTTTGAATGTACCACACTAATGTCGTGTATAAACCAGATGTGAATAAAATCATCTACTTGCTTAATTTGCGTGAGTTTGGATGCTGGAATCTTTTGTTTTGACTTGCTTCATCGCGCGATTACTCAGCGTCGCTCACCACGGAAGTTCAGATATTTCACCTCACAGGAATTTGCATCATTTGCATCATTCACGTCATCGCACCGCGTAATTCACGTAATTTGCATAATTCGCGCCGCATTATTCACGTCAGCCGACCAGAACCCGCGTCTTTACATTGACTTTATTTCTAATTAATTCACGCTAATTTATTTATTTACGTCTGGTGTGTACACGACATAAGGCCACATGGTCAAATTTGAATAATTTATTTAAAATGGGGAAATCGCCAATCTTGCTTTTCATTTCGATGATTGAAATTTAAATACCAATTTGATCAATTCTGAATTGAAATCCCCCTTTTACTGTGACATAGTGTCCTGTAGTATTGTCATTACAAGTGGCATATTAGACTCCACCTATATTACCTTAATGTGCATAATAAACAACAACAAACTGAAACATATCAACTAGGGCTGAACAATTAATGAAAACTTTATCGAAATCGCAATATGTTCTACTGCAATTTCCAAATCGCAGGAGGTGCAATATTTGTTGAAGGCGAAATATGTGTCAAAATATCATTTTAAATTAAATATTGTGGTGCTGCAGAGGTGTCCCGGCCTACACATCATATTCTACAGATTTAATTAAAAAATCTTTGTTTGGTACAGATCCTCGTAAAAAAACACACCATGATCATTTTAATGTTTTTCAATAAAAATAAGAATAATGACTTAAAAATTATCATTCCCTCTAATATAGCAAATCATATCGCAATTGCAGTATCAGTCAAAAATATTCCAAATATCAACTACAAAGAATGACTTGTATTACAGAATAAATGTACATTTGCACTGCGGTTCTTTAAACTAATGATCCTTTAGGATAACGTCACATAAAACATGAAAAAGTCTTCACTCATATTTCAACAAAGGCTTTCATCACAGAGATATGACCGAGTAATAATATGAATAGGAAAAAACATTTCCAGTCGAGTTGTATTAAACTGAAATATCTCTTTGTCGGCCAATTGTTTTCATTTATTTATTGTGTCATCATGTGTTGAGCGTAGCCTGGGAACCAGCTGCTATCTGCTGAGCCAATGTTTCATTCTGCCTGGCCTCTCTCCCATTCAGACAGATTTCCATTCGTCTAAAAACTAGCAGATCCAATCACAACCGTCTTTCTCATATGAGGCGGGTTTAAGACGATGATTGACAGGAGAGAGAGTCGCTCCTCTCCACAGTCTGTGGGAATGTGTTCAGAAATATATTTTAACTTTCTATTTTTAATGTTCTAACGTTTCGTTGCTCTGATTGGTTGTAGATCACATTTCGTTGCTCTGATTGGTTGTAGGTCACATTTCGTTGCTCTGATTGGTTGTAGGTCACATTTCGTTGCTCTGATTGGTTGTAGGTCTATCCAATTGCATCCAGAGGCATTTTGGTCTGCAACGTTGATACTGCCCCTTGCAAATCAAAAATGAATTGAAAGGTTCCAGACTAATATGCAGTAATACCACTGCAAATTGCTGTGGTAGACCAGCAGCCTCAGATCAATAGCGTTGCATCATTCAGCAAACGTTGTTGTTGATGTTGGTGTAGTGGGAGGATGAAGGTTTGCAGTGGTGGTGCAGACAGACATGGCAGACGAGGATCACTTACACTCAGGACTTTCCCACACTGACTGTAGCTGCGAGGGAAAAACCATGGTGCTCATGATGTATACTGTTTCATTTGTGCTGATGCAAGGCACATTGCTTCTACAGTACACATCCCCTGATGGATTATATGTAATACACTGATATCAATGTCCAAACACAAAGACAAGAGAATGCACCTGTACATACTGCTGCTGTACAGTGATGATGATAAACTATGAATTTGCACCAAAAAGTTTGGTCTGAAACACTAAACTATAGAAAATTAATCATGAAATGGTTGAGATTTTCCACATGTATCTAGGTAGTCTGGCAGGCTTACGCAAAATCTGACCACAGACAGACAGGAAGCCCGTGTTCCCGTTCCCAAAGTCCCTTTGCGATGGGAAACAACAACGACAACCTGCATGCATGTTTCTGTGTTTGTACACAGTTTAGCCACGAATCACACACGTTATGCATCTGGACTTGTGTTTAAAACAATAAATATAAATGTTTCATGAAATTACTCTAGATAAAACTCATGCATGTCTAATAAAACAGTGAGATTAAGAATTACTGCTTTAAATTATTACAACAGCCTTTACAATAAAGGCTGTCGTAATAATTTAAAGCAGTAATTTTGCAAATGACTAACGGGCAAATTCACAAAGGCTACATTTACACTGCAAGCCTTAGTGCTCAATTCTCATTTATTGCTCAGATCAGATTTTTTTTTGGTTTGGCTGTTCATATATATATATATTTTTTAAATATAGCTGCAGTGTGAACTGGTCATGGTCCTGAACTGACGATGAACAATAACAAAGATGTCAGACGCAGCACGTTGTTGTACCGAAGTCAACATGGTGGCCACTGCAGTCATCAGCTATGGTTTCATTTATAAGTTGATGTGCAGTGGAAGTCAGAGAATTCGTGATCACATGATAACGATGGCTGCTGCCTCTGTACAGAGGTGTGTGTGGATGCAGAGTCGGAGCCAGGAGTGGTGAGATCGTGACGGAAATTAATCACTGAAACAGATTTCACAGATGTCACGGGCTACTTTTATCCGTCAGCATTTCTCCACAAGACTCTCGTGGCGAGACACTGAGTTGAGGCGACCATCTCTCTGAGGAAGGGTGGAGGAGTTGTGTGGCCCGAATCAGAATTGAAAAGATCAGATTTCATTAGGGTTGGCCGAATACCGACAGTGGCTGATTACATTGCCACTAGCTTTTTATTGGGTTGATAGTTATCATTTTATTTTGCTAATTTAATCATCTGTGTCTGCCTGTGTCGGCTACTGCGCACCTGATCTGTGCAGACACAGAGCAGAGAGAGGGGGGGGGGCAGCATTCAGCTTATCACATCTAACTCTGTGGATTAAGTATTTAATTCAACCAAACCAGAGTTGGTGATTGTTGGAACAGTGGAAAGACGGTTTGGGTGAGTTTTATTTGAGTTTGAACAACGTGTGTTTTACGATGAGTTAACAAGGCAATTCAGGAAACTTTGTCTGGTGAAACTTTCTTCAGGAGGTGCACGGCTGCATTTTTCTGTTTAATAAAGGAGATAAGTGTAAGAATACATCTTACCTTGACAGTTTGTGAGTTTAATTTATTTATTATGGAATATTTTCTGGAAGAGCTGAACAGCTCATTCTGTCATCCTATTAACAAAAAAGAAAAAGAAAAGAAAACACCTCTGCATCTCTCTGTCTTCAGCAGCTGATTGACACCAGAAATCTACTGAACCAAAATAGTTTCCATGTCGGGTCTATGAGAAGAAATCAACATGCAGTGTTTCTATCATTCATTGTATTTATTTCCCCACCGCAGCAGGACGGAGGAGAATTAAAGTGATGACACACTAAAGATCTGGTTAATAAGTTCAAAACACATATACAGCGATATACAGCAGGATATTTGTGTGATGTAAACAGCTGTCTCTGCAGAAAAACGCTTCACAAACGAACAAATAATAGACTTGCGGTGGGGGTTTGGCAAATATAATACTACACTTTAACCATATTTATAAAGCTCTTAACAAAACCCATTGTTTCCAAAACAGACCACAAAAATGACCATTCAAGTCTATCGAAGGCTTTCATTGAACATATTTTTTAAATTAAAATGTAATAACTTCCAGGTGAACAGTGTTCCAGTTGACATTCAGTATAAATCCGTGTCAGCTGCGGCTCCATCAGAGCGTGTTGCTGCTGAGGCTAGTTTCTGACATGCTGGACCTCCTGTATTAAATATGGAGCTGCAGATCAATATGCTACTGATGGACTCGGCGGCACAAACCAAAAACAAGATTTCTCCTCCATGTGACGAAGCATTTTTGTTCTTGATTCTTCCCCCTCTGTATTTCTTCTTCTGTTGATCCTATCCTGGAAATACAACCCTGTCACATCAACGGCCTTGTTTTTCAAAACGAAACACTTAACTACCTCAATGCAATTTAGTCCTTGTCAGTTTCCATTTATCCTCCTGGATTATTTATGATCGGCTCTGGCATAGAGAGGTTTTCACAGTCTGTAGTTTTTTAAAGTGTGCTTCCACTGACAAAAGTGTTTGCTAAGCATATTTAACACCAGTCCTCCTCCTGCACATCATGAGTCAGCTGTCGTCTCGGCCCTCACAGTTCCCAGCGGTGAGGAGGAGGAGCGTGGTGCAGAAAGAGCCCGGTGGTTTTCATTTCCACAGCCACTGGTCAGAAGCTCGAGAGCCTGGCGTGCTGTAAAACACCATGCGACAACTTGCATATACATGAGATCATGCAGTAAGGGCAGTTTCTCAAACTCATATCAAGAGATATATTGAGAATTAAAGACTATATTGAGAATAAAAGGTCTGCGAACAGGCTGGGAAAATGTGGGTAGAATACAGTGGTGGAATGTTACAAAGTACGTTTACTGAAATACTGTATTTAAACTTATAATATGTAACATTTCCACATAGAAATGTCTAAAAAACGACTACTCCTATGTTATGTATTTAGTTGAGTTGTGTACTTACATTATCCCAAATGTTTCTAACAAAGTTTAAACCAGAGGAATCTGAATTGTAATCAGGACACGGCACGTTTCTTTTGCTGTTTTGGTCGCAGAACACCTGCTAATGGAAATCACATCCCCTCTGCACATGTGTAAAAATGTACTTTTTATCCAGTTTCAAGCCACATTTATACAATACACTTTTTAGATCTTGGTCTCTTTATATTAATTATATATTTTAAACAGGAGAAGGACTTTTTCATCGGACGTCTGGATCTGAAGTAATCAGAAACAAACTGAGCCTTGGTTAGCAGCAGCTAACTAGCTAGCGCCGACCTGAGTCGTAAAAAAACAACGTTTTTTAACATGAAACTGCTTTATTTAGTGTTTTTGCCGGTTTAAATGTTTGTTTTGGAGAGTAAGAGACGTCTGTGGATAATCCGGCTTTGGGTACAAACCTCCTGAAAGTCAGAATCTGAAGTTATCAGAGAAACACACGGAGCTAACGTTAGCGCAGCACCTCGCCTCGCAGCCTCTCAATGCCGTGCCAAAGCCTGTGGGAGAAAACACCGTTTTAACAACTGCTTTGTAGTGTTTTTACCTGTTTTTATAGTGGTTAGCAGCAGCTAACTAGTCGGAAAAACAATGATTTTTAATGTGAAATTGCTTTGTTCAGTGTTTTTGTTTTGGAGAGGAGGAGACCTCTGTGTAAAAACCTCCTGAACACTGAAGAATCCAAACCAGCAGAAACTGACCGCAATAACTGACCTTTGTTATTATTTTGATGTACAAATTTGAGGTACTTGTACTTTATGTGAGTATTTTCCTTCCCTGCCACTTCATACTTCTACTCCACTACATGTATCTGACAGCTTTAGTTACTGATTACTTTTAGAGCTACAATGAGTAGTCGACTAATCTGTTAGTCGATCGACAGAAACAACTATTTCGTTAATCATTTAAAGTAATTTTTCATGCAAAAATGTCAGAAAATGCTGTTTTTTGTATTATGGAGATTTCCTGCTTTTCTGTGTTTTATATCATATTAATCTGAATATCTTTTGGACAAAACAAGACATTTAAAGACATCACCATCAACCCTAGTTACTTTACTAATTAAGATTTTTGCATGCAAAAAATTATTGTATATAATACCTATATTTAAGTACAGCTGAAATAATTAGTCGATTGACAGGTAATTCATTGGCAACTATTTTGATAAGTTTGTTTAAGTCATTTTTCATGCTAAAACATTTCATTATTCCAGCTTTACAAATGTGAAGATTTGCTGCTTTTTGTTTGAATTATTCTTAATAATTTAGAGTTTTTCTGCATGCAGTACTTTTACTTTTATTACTTAAAGTACATTTTCCACTTACATACTTTTAACTTACTATATGCTATTACATACTTCTTTTAAGTAACATTTTGACTGCAGGACTTCTAACAGAGTATTTTTACAGTGTGGTATTAGTACCTTTACTTGAGTAAAAGATCTGAATACTTCGTCCACGACTGGTAGAATAACCACATAAGTAACAGTCTTCCCTCCATCAGCAACTGCTGTTGAGGTAAAATAACTTCTTTCCCATCACATTAACTTCCGTAAGTATAAGGCCACCGAGCTGCAGGTTTCTTATCTCAGGAAGTAATAGGCTTCCACTGTTTCTAATAAAATCCATTAAAAGCCGGTGGCAAAGACACACTGCTGCCTTACCCAGGATATTAAATAACACATCAATTAAGATATACAATCTATAATATTGGGCTGACCCCAATGCTTTGAAGCTTTAAAGCTTCCACCGTTGCCAGTATTCAAATGCTTCAGGGGTTTTGGGTTTTTCTTTTTCGTTATTGCATATGCATTACACCAAAAATTAAATGAATAGTAATCCAACATTATTCATCAAAATGAATTATTATTTGTTAATATTCTCAGACGGATAGCGCTGTTTGTTGTGTGTAGGCCAGGGGGTGAATGTGCAGGTGTGCTGCTGTCCCGGGGAGGAGACAGACAGAACATGATGCTTAGCCTGGTTTCTTAGCCAGTTTGCCTTTCATCGTTGTAAGTCGAACTTTGGACCCTAAGAAGGGAAATGACAGGAAGTGAGGGGACGGTCAACGAGAGAGAGAGCTGCTGTTGTTACGTTCCTCCCTCTGCTGATTTTAACAGAATCATTGATGAACGGAGCCCTCCAAGCTATATAGATATGTTTTGTGTTCAGTTTCACTCCCAGTGACTTTGAGCTGTAATGGAAAAAACTGAACTTAGTCCCATTAAATGTAATAATTACCCAGTAGAGTGTGCGCCCCATGTAGGCCTTGTAGGACCTTGTAGGCGGGTTCGAATCCGACGGCACTTTGCTGCATGCCGTCCCCTCTCTTCCCCCCTTTCTGTCAATCTTCAGCTGTACTGTCCATAAAGACAAAAATAAAGACCACCCCCCCAAAAAAATAAAAAAATAATGAATAACAGTGTTATTAGGAGAGCAAGTATTGAGCCCCAAAGTGTTGCAAGAGAGCTGCTATCATCTGCTTCCAGTACAACTGCACACATCATGCATGATGATGATGATGATGATGATGATGGTGGTGGTGATGGTGGTGGTGATGGTGGTGGTGGTGATGATGATGATGATGATGATGATGATGATGATGATGATGATGATGATGATGATGGTGGTGGTGGTGATGATGATGATGATGATGATGATGATGATGATGATGATGATGATGATGATGGTGGTGATGATGATGATCCATGGTAGGTGTACATTCACAGACTGTTTGAGCACCGGCTATCGTGGCTCATGTATGTGCAGCAGCACTGAGTGATTACATGATTCTTATTGCTAAATTAATTTGTGTTTAGTCAAATTAGCACACAGAGTTAATAGTTTTCCATCATACGGCCCTGCAGCTCACCCACCCCCCCCCTCCCCAGCAGGTCAATCTGGCCATGGTGACATTGACATTAAAGCATGCAACGAAAAGTACAGAAAAAATGTCACGTTGAGTGTTGCTCCAGCATTGTTGTGTAGAACAGGCTGCAGTAGAGATTTATTAGAGCAGCATTTTACAGCAAAGAAGACACCAAATGCCCTTTTAGCCTTCCCCCTAAGGCCAATTACAAAACAAGCTGAAAGAATAGAAAGAACCAAACTTTTCCTTTCCCTCCGATGGCCCCGCTCTTCATCGCTGCATTACTAATGAGTCCGGACAGAAGGCAGAGTCAGAGCAGCAGAAAATTTGCCTGAACAGAGCTTCATCTGTCATGGTCCTGATGAGAAGCAGAGGGAGCACCAGTGCACAGTGTGGCCCCGCAGCCTGTAGGCACGGTGCAGCCAGCTCTGCCACACTGAGGCATCTGGGCCCCGAGAAGCTCCGCTGAACAAACAAGCCCAAAAGTTCCTCTCTACAGCAGCCAGGGCATACCAACACTGTAGCTATCCAATAATAATAATAATAACCACCAATGTAGTGAATATATTGTGTATAAAGCCACAGGTCAGTGACCATGCAGACATTAAAGTGCCAATAGACAACTATAATCACTTTTATCATTATGAAGTAAATGTTGATTGCACAATGTAATGGCTATAGACTGACAAGTAAAAAAATACACACGCACATCTTTTTTTAAGTGCTGAGTCAGTAGTAGCTGCCAGTATTCTTGTTTTATTATAACGTTTAAAAGATGACGTATATATGAAGCGAGTCAAAACAAAATATCCCAGCGTCCAAACTTTAAGTGAGTAGATTATTTTATTCGTTAGTCCCCCCACACACACAATTTTTTATTTTATTTTTATTTTTTTTAAATGTATTTTAGGGGTAGTCTATCATTGACCTGAGAAAGCACTTGTACATGAAAAAACAACATATGCACAGTAAAAAGGCCTCTTAATTGTGATTCATGTGGCCTGTTAGTGACATCAGGAGGGGTACTACGATCTTGTGGTACAATGATCATAGATGTGAGTTACCTCCCCTCCCCCAAGAAGGAAACAACATAGAATAATGACACCATCAGTGTTTAGATTGGTTTCCTATCAGCCTTCACTTTCAATCTGCAATCCTGTCTGTCACCGGGTACGTTCTCCCGGGAAAATGAAGTCTTGTTTTACGGCACAAGCTCTAGGACTTGAGAGTGTTCATAGGCTGTATGTATATATACTGT
>JAOVVB010233841.1:0-10064 GCA_028570985.1 Heterobranchus longifilis
TTGAGAAAATCTGTAAGGTAAAGTGTGTTTTAGTGCCGTTTGAAGAGTTTTAAACATATTTCGTTGATTATCGGGATGTCGTGATGGGGATATTACCTCGGCCAGGATAATCGTGACATTCTCACATCGTCTCGTGTCAAACTGATTTCATCCCAAATGTTTCCAACAAAGTTCAAAGCAGAGAAATGTGTCTTTTATTTAAGGTAACACTGTGTTACATTTGATCGCCTGTCAAAGTATTTCCCAAAACATTGACTTTATTTAACAAAAAAAAAACGATTTTAAAATAAATCTGACAGATTAGAAACACGACATAAACATCACATTACAAAACACTTTAATTTTAAAAGAACATAAATTTGTACAACAAATGCTGGACGAGATCTGAGAAAGTCTTCAGAAATCTTTACGAGCGCTAACTAAAAAATAATGAATTTTCCCAGTCGGGAACTCATTTTTCTGATTATTCTGACACCACATGAATGCAGCATATCTCGCAATGTTAACGAAAGTGAAAAATAATTAGTGTATCCACCCCGTGATTCGGATCTGCTCCAAAATGCATCGCGTTCTTCCTCGGCCCGCGCTGCGTCCTTCCTCCGAGTTTCATGAGAATCAGGTCGGTAGTTTTTCTGAAATCCTGCTGACGGACGGACAAAGCGCGCTGAAAACACGACGAGGTTTGTTCTTCAGGCAGGTGAGAGTTTAAAGTTGAAGTTTGTCTCCGTCAGGTGGGAGCGCGGAGGTTTCCGGAGGCCTGCAGGCGCTGCCGTCGTCTCTCCATCGCCTGCTGCTTCTTCAGCTCGATCTCTGCTGCTGAGCATTTACCCACAGCTGCAGAGAAAACACACACGCCTTTAACACACACACCTTTAACACACACACCTTTAACACACACACCTTTAACACACACACACACAGATGTGCAGGATGGAAGCCACACACGGCTCATCTACACACAGAGCTGCAAAATATCTCTTTCACAAAAACTGAGGGGTGCACGATATGGATATTCTGTTTCTGCTGGCCGATACGATAAGTAGGAACTGACCGATTAATGAGTCGGCCGATTAATGACATTTTGAGATAATCGGCATCGGACGATTATCTCAGATCACACGGACGATTAAAGAGTTTTTCCTCCAAACATTACGACTTTTTTTTTTCTCGAAACATTACGACTTTTTTTTCTCAAAAACATTACGACTTTTTTCTGTAAACATGTTTCTGTCATGTGTGACTTTTCTGGAAACATGTGGACTGATGCAGATCTACAAAAGCAGCAGAAACAAAGAGATGCTGCTCGGTGGTCCGGTGCATTTTTCCAACATCTTTATTTATAACAAGCAAGTCGTCATTTTAACCCAAACTGTGTTTTTTTCTGAACCATAACAACTAGTTTTATTGCCTAAAATGAACAAAGTCGTCCAGTTTCACAACAGTAACCACGAGTTTAAAACATCAAACTGTTTCACATGTTACATAGAACGGCGGTCATACATGTATCATACGAAAACCCTGAATGAGGAAGTGTTGATTCTCGGCAGCAGAGCTGGATTTCACCAAAAACTGCAGATTTTATTCCCTGTGGTGAATTTTCTCTTTCTCTCCCTCAGGTGGAGAGAAGCACAGAGACCTTCCTCTCCTGCTGTCGGAGAAACTAACAGCGCCCAGCATTTCTACATGGTCCTGGTCCACAGAGGTCCTGGTCCACAGAGGTCCTGGACCACAGAGGCTTCTGCTGCGTCTGACACTGAGGCGTTCTGCAGCTCTGCACATGTTTCCAGCCCGCTGTGTGCAGCACTGACGTCGACACGCTGCAGTTTGAGAAAGAAACAAACTTTGGCAAGAAATCTGGAGCTTCTGTTTCACAGCCAGTAAATGTGGATCCTCCTGTGACTGTCACACACACACGCACACGCACACGCACACGCACACACACGATGGAGGAGCTGCTGAATGACATCATGCTCATGAAAAACAAAAAGCTGTTGATTGTTTGTCTTTGATGCATCTGGAGAAACCTTTGATCAAGTTTTGGATTGTTTTTGATCAGATTGAAAATCCATTCTCATGTTTTATCACAGAATGTAAAAGTAAAATAACTGAAGCTGTAAATCATATTCCTGGTGTGCATTAATGTGCATATATGCAGAGATGGAACAACAACATACAAAGTTCATGTATGTGCCCATCATGGGCTCTCCTCCTGTTTAGAAACAGTTTCCAAAAAAAGCAAAACCACAGAGATATAAATGATGGCCTGGACTTCAGGAATCAGCTCTTGAGATCCAGATCCAGATCTACTATCAGGATTTTGAAACTGCTCACAAATGTGGCTGCTTTTATTTTATTTTGAAAAATGTGAGAAATGTTTGTCTTGAGACAATGCACTGTGCATCTGGTGTCCTGCACATTTTATTTTTCTGCAACAATGTTTAAAAAAATAAATTAAAGTGCATCAGGGATTTTCTGGGAACTTTACCATCATGACAGAATTTGTCAGCCTGCTGTGAAGTGTTGGATGCTTTCAGTCATTTTCCACATTGTTAGCTAAACTGCTGTCTTTGCACTTAGCAGCTAAATACCACAATATTGTAAAGTGCTGCAGTAAATGTATATTAAAGAGGACATTTGATTCTGCTGTAGAGCAAATCCAATTCAAGTGCAGTACCTGTTGTATTGTGGAATATTGAAATTGTCAGAATGAATGTTGTGCTGACTTTATGGAAGAAGACACAAACATGAAATATGATTGAAAAGCTGAGAGCCGGTGCTGCTGAAACATGAATAAAAACAGCATTGTCCGGGAGGATTCTGTGAAGAACGTCTTACCTGTCTTCATCATTTTCATTCTGTTTACTGCTGCCTGCAACATCTGGCCTCTTCTGGTTTTGTTGAATCATTTAGTGCAAATTGTTGTTGATTTAGTTTCAGATCAGACAGAAGGCTGCAGTCAGGTTTTAGTAAAGATCATCCAGGTTTAACTTTCCATTCAGACCTTCATTCACAGCACTGATGTCATCAAACCAAATCCTTCAGGAGATATAATGCACAATCTGCTGCAGGCGGGGGTGCACTTTGAGTTCAAGCTTGTTTTTATGACTTGATTAAGAACTCAAGAGAATTATGTTTTACTTATTGATAGAAACAAAACAGACATGTAAACATGCATCATAAAACTTTTTGAGGGATCCAGAGTGATGTTTTTTATTTTTGGGGGGATTACAGAGTTTTAATGACAGGATGAGATATTTCTGAAACACAGTTAGAAAGCATGGACACTAATACATATGCAAACATAAAGCAATATGATTTAATATTTCAGTGTCTTTCTTTAGTTTTGCAGCCGTCTTTAGCAGCTCCTGTGTTTTTCCACTGAGCGGCAGCGTTGTGCTCAGACGCAGCTGATTGTATCGATGTTGGTGAGGAAATCAGGAGCTGCAGCTGCTGGAGACTGTATTTCAGCCTCTCACTCTGCTGCAGCACTTCACATTATATTCAACATTTCAGTCAGTTTAGTTAAACTTATTTCACATCAGATTTGAATCAAATGTAATGACTTTTGGTTGACTAAAAGATAAAATGATGCATTTCCATCTAAAGACTTTAATAGCAGCCAGAATGATCACGACTGTGCCGACCATATTCTTCTTAGAACATGAAGAATTATCAAATAGGAGGCACCCGTGATTGTATCTTTTTTTTAAAGTTCACATCTTGATCTTTTTCCTTCATTTTTTCTTTTTTGGTGGTGTGGCGTTCCCTCCACATGGTGGCGCCATACGGCCTGCCGAGGGCCCTGAGTCACAGTGTGCTGGATCATGGATTGGCCAATCAGATTTGAGGCCACTCCCTGGACCCGCCCCCTGCAGTTGAGTCTGCAGGGAGTGAACATTTGAGTTGAGCATTCCTGAGGAGAGAGAGCTGCAGCTGTTTTGACTCACAGAGAAAATAATCAGCAGCAAGAGCAGAGTGCTTTGATTTCTACTGAGCAGAATCCAGAGTTTCAGAGACCAGGACCAGGACCAGGACAAGAGAGGAATGGAGGAGGACAACCAGAACCCGGAGCAGCAGAGCAACGGCGTCCGCAGAAGACGAGCAGCAGGCTCGTCCTCTCAGGTCAGTGTTCATCTGTTGTTATGATTCATGATTCCTCAGTTATCGTTATCGTTCTTGGTGTGGACGAGTTTTGATGAGGAGAAATTGTTGAACTGTGTGTTTTCATTAAATAAAAATCACAAATGTTGATGCCGGTATCACCTTATGATATGATCATCATCATCATCACATCTGATGAAGAAAACAATCAAGTGAAGGTTACAGAGGTTTGATTTGTTATATAATCTGAAATATGTTTGATTTGCATGCAACCTGAAGTATGCTTGATATATATTATCGACTTAATATTTATATATAGTTTTGACTTAACATATCATCTTAACGTAAATGTGGTGGAGTGTCTCTTCATGTTAAACAGCGTAACACGAGGAAAAGTAATGTAGACTGAAAGCAGTTTCAATTTTCACTAATATAAGTATTTATTACAAAAAAGAAAGTCCCAAACACAAATATCTTAGCTAATTCTACATGGTATCAGAAATAGCACGAACAACTTCAGCAGGTCCAGATGTTATGGGAATGGCCTTGTTTCCTTATTTGCCCTCTCCTTTATAGTCTCAACAGTTCTCTGGATCCCTGTGAAGGCCCCGATATGTTGTTTTCTTTCAAACCCTCGTGTGTGTGTGTGTGCCATGCAACGTGACATGAACAATATAGGTCAAGGTATGGAGAATCGAAGCCAGATGCCTAAGGTTAAAGGTCAGATGTGCATGTTGGTGTGTCGCTGTGTTTCTATGCAGTGTGACCTCACTAAGAACCTCAACACATACACATGGCATGCGAAGCCTTCCCTGACCATCTGGAACTGGTCAGTCGTTCGTACCCCTTATCAATGGACTATCTGTGCACCAAGCTATTAGTGCCATTAGAATGATTTTAGCTGTATATAATTATGTCGTCGATTTAACATATACTACACATCGCAGAGAAGCGTCATAGATTGGCACATAAAAGCGACATCAAGGGGTCATTGTTTTGATTTTCCAACCCTTAACTGTTGGTTCACTCGCATCACTATTACAACGAAAAGTAATGCACTGTAATTTGTATTGTGAGAAATGCGACACAGGTTTAAAAGACACAAAGACACGTTCTGAGGTGGACGGAGGACAGGGGGTGGCTCGAGCACACGCAGGACTTTCACCCAGGAGACTGCGGTTTGAGTCCGTGTGTATCACGCGAACATCACATGTATTTAAACCAGAAGTAGGAAGTAAGGATTTTAATGCCAATCCCTGTGTTTTTTTTAACTAACTATACCAAGTCGTTTTGTTGCCGAAACCTAATAAAGTATTTTTGTAGCCTAAACCGACTGAATTCGTCCAATTTTGCAACGTTAGTCACGACATTAATGGCGTGTTTATCATGCGACCGGGACATACACCAAAACCAGAAGTAGGTAGGATTTTTAATGTGATTTTATTGCAATCCCTGTGTTTTTTAACTAACCATACCAACTTGTTGTGTTGCCTAAACCTAACAAAGTGTTGTTGTTGTTGCTGCTGTTGTTGTTGTTGTTGTTGTTGTTGTTGTTGTTGTTACTGTCAAAGTTGAGTGTGTGTTGTTGCTTGCGACCTTTACTTGTGTGCGTACGTGTCATCAGCAGAGTCTGTACATCACAAACATCCTGCAGTCGTCTGGAAGCTCGTTCATTGTGGATCTCATCTCTGATCTGTCTTTCTATCTGTTTTACTTGGTGAAATTGATGACCGGGCTTTAGTGGGTATTTGGCAGCAGGACAGGAAAATGACACCCAGTATTTGACAGTGTGCTCCTAACATCCTCTGTGGTCATCTGTCCTGATGGCAAAACTCTCACATAGTTTCCACTCTAATATGAGAGAAGAATATAGCTGCTACGTTTCCATTCACTCGCTGTTATGCACACTTCAAACTCATGTCCCCAAATTCAAAACCAGGCTCGGCTGACATGCACACGTTAGCACGTTAATAATTAGGAGATGAACATAAAGCTGATGGATTAAAAACATTGAATGAAATGACTTTGAAAGGTGTCGCTCATATCGGCCTACTGCCCAAAACACCTTAACTTCATTTTGGTCAAAAATTACTTTATGTCATTTTTTACCAATAAAGACTTGCTCTATCATGTGGACAAATATCCTCTGTCTCCCGTGTTGTCTTTCTGTTGACATTAGTGGGTTGTGTTTGTCTTAACTAAGAAAAGTTCTGCAGAACCAATGAGGCAAAATCCCTGAACTTCACTTCAGGTTCTGTGGCTTTGTTTCATTGTGTTTAGATTACTTCATCATGTGCTTAAGTTAAGATGTTTTCATTCTGTGTGATACACTGAAACATTATACAGACTGAATTTAATTTAATATACTCAGTTGATTAACTCATATTTGTATACAAATTATTATTATTTATTATTTATTCACAGATTCTTTATTCCACGTTTGCTCTTTGGTGTATTTTGTGTGGCAATAAAGCACTTCCTCCATCCAATCAGATTTGAGCGTGATAACTTAAACACCAATCTACTAATCTACATAATACTGGCTAATGTAAAGGAAATGCAGTGAATAGTATTCCTGATCAGCCCCACAGCACCACTAATCATTTTTGTGCTTTGTAAATTGTCTATATTTGAACACAGAATTAAATAAACTGTGGTTATTTGATGTTTCTCATTTTCTTGGTGAATGTGCTGGTGTTTGACTAAAGCTCTATCTAAAACACTTCAACATGTTTATGTTTCACAGCAGATTTTCCAAAGAGAGAGCCAGGAACACTTGTGGACCCGGACAGAGTAAGGCCACGTTCAGACAGCGCTCCATGGAAAAACGCCCCTCGTGCTTTTGAAGGGACCACTGACCACGCAGACGGAGCTGCTGAAAAAAAGTCAACTTCTGCCAGAGCACGCCATGCAATGTCATGCTTGACCAATCAAATGCATTTATTGTAATACTTTGTAACGTGAACGCTATTATTCCTCCTGTTTATCTTCTGTTACTGTCGGGATGAAAGATTCAATGATTGCTGCCATGTTGTCTTTCCAGTGAAATACTTCCTCTGAATAATCGGTCAGTAATTTTGGACCTGGCTTGAAACAGACTGATGGAAACCTACTCAAACAACATGTGTATGAATGAACCCAAGGAACGTCAGACCAAATCCGAATGGACCCGAGGATAGCTTGATCTACAATGTGGTGGACTCAAACAGACCTCAGTGTACTGGCAGCAGGACAAGTCACACGCAGCAGCAAAAAATTTAATTTTCTGAAGTTATTATGACACTTTATGGGATCAGAGATGATAGTGAGCCATTGAAATGGATTGACACACACACACACACACACACACACACACCTGAAACCCGTGGCAATACAACCCAAATAGACCCATGAAGATCTAGTTCTCAGCACCGCAGGATCCTGATCCCTGCTTCCATCTCTGGAGGACTGATGTCATCCCCCTCTACTTCACTGCTCATGCAGGTTGCCCTCTCTAATCCGAGGCTAGGATCTAGGATTCATGTCCATATTGATGATTCTGCACCTCATGATTCATTTCCAATGCCAACATTCGGTGCCAATACAGGAAGTATATAAGATATTTCATGCAAGAAGCTGGAGTTTGTGTCCTGTCACAAATCACAGTTGTATCATACGTGACCCCGATCATACCGTAACCATATTTTGGGGAAGATAATTCATCATCTAAAGTCTTGGGCTGCTGTCTCTGCCTCTGCAGTGTTTCATAAATTATGCCCACAAGTCAGCATTTTGGCTGAGAGAGCCAGTGACAAATCTGCAATGCAGTCTCCAAAAGTAGAATAGGAGCGTTCAGAGCCTTCAAGATCCTCTCCAGTGAAACCATCTCCCAGTCTCGGTCCGGGCAATCTCTGAACCCATCGGCTACCCGCCTGATGACGATTTAGCCTCTGGGGGCGACAGCCAATATTTCGGGCTTTCTGGTGTAGCTGACGGATATCCTGGCCAAGACTTCCTCTTCCGAGCACCAGTCATTGTTTACGGTCCGATGATCAATTTGAGATGTGAGAATGAAGTTGAGAGACGACGTCTCTATGAACAGATATCTGCACATGAATGTAGATAAATAATAACAAAAAGCTAATAAAAAGCGAAATCATCGTCAGACGATAGCCAGTGGTTTCCGAGATTGCATTCGCCTCTTTTGCTCTCCACACGGACTGTGGACAGATTCTGCAGAATCTGTTTATAGACATTATGGTCTGGGATGCAGACGCATTTCCTCTTTGATACCGCTGAAGTTTGGGCTGGCCTAGGTGAACCCTGAACCATCCGTTAGTTCTGCTGCTTTAGGTCTAGACTGCCGGGGGACTTCCAATGATACACTGAGCTTCACTCTCCTCTCTCTACATCTGCATGCATTCATGTCCCATTAATGCATGTTACTAACTTTGGATGTTTCACATAGTTTTTGTGTTTTCTCATCTTGCAGGTTTCCTTGGATCGTGATTACTCCTGGATCATGGTTGCTCCCGGGTCGTGGTTGCTCCTGGATCGTGGTTGCTCGTGGATCGTGGTTGCTCGTGGATCGTGGTTGCTCCTAGATCGTGGTTGCTCCTGGATCGTGGTTGCGCCTGGATCGTGGTTGCGCCTGGATCGTGGTTGCTCCTGGATCGTGGTTGCTCCTGGATCATGGCTGTTGCCATGGTCCTGCTTGACACCCACTGCTACTATTATTATTAGTTATATCGAGGGCTTGACATTGGCACGCACCCACCCAAATGTGGGTAGAATTCGGCAGTGGCGTGTAACACAATCCCCCAGAGCTCCGTTCAGCACGTTAGCACATGCTAACTGTCGGGTGGTTCAGCCGAGGCAACGGTTGCGTCTGTGGCAAGGTGTTTGTAAAAGAAGTAGAGAGCGTGCACAGCAGGACAGATTTAAAACCTTCCTCTCTGTGCGATCTGCCAGCTGCTGCTTGAGTGACACACGAGATCTCAAAATCTCAAAATAAGTCACAAGCAAAACACCAAAGTCAAACAAAAGTCAGGGGCACAGCCCAGACTGAAACACCACCAGCCACAGTGGCAGGTGAACACAAAAAAAGTTAATTTGCAACCCTGGCTGTTATACATGTTATGTAGTCTTGATTTGGGTGTTTAAATTTGTCATTTACATTTAAAGGGTTGTAAATCTAGTTCTTTAAGTAAACTGTAGCACACCATAGTCAACTTTAATCAAATATATAATAATATTTCACACAAAATCCTGGCTATTGAAAATGCTGAGTGGCTTTGGAAAACAACTAGCCACAAAAAGTTAACATCAAGCCTCAGTTATATCTTTTAGTCTCTTGTAGTCAGACTTATCTCCACAGCACTGCTGGGAGAAAGTCTGAATTGAATACACTTTCACTCCTGGGTAGTGAAAAAAGCTCTGTTCTTGTTTGGATTTTTTTAAACCAATCACAATCACCCTGGGCGGCGCCACACCACGACGGTGCCTCTGCAAAACAGTGTCAGGAGGGAACCTGTTTCAGTGTAACACCTCCAATAAAATGTTGTAAACATCTTTGTAGATCTTTACAATCATTCACTGAAAGAACAGAGCAGGCCTGTCTTATTACATCATCCACATCTTCAAAACTTGTCATTTTCAGACTGTAGGGGCTTTATCCCGGTAAGAGACTAGTTCTGCCCTCACACTGGGAAAAGGAATCTTTTTTTTCCTATGTTGACTGCACACCCTACATTAAGTGCTGAATCAGCAGGATGGTGTGAAACACTGTTGGGAGTGGTCTTGGTCAAAGCAGGCCGTCATGCCTGCACTTGGACGGAGGGGCTGTTGTATTCATGGGCTTGAAATACTGCTCACATTTCTGTATGTGCACAAACATTTTTTAAGTACATCCATTTATTATCATTGCTAACTGTTTAGGATTATGTGACAGTTTTTGCCTTTGATACTTGGACTTTATATCATAC
>JAOVVB010233842.1:0-10064 GCA_028570985.1 Heterobranchus longifilis
CCCCCCTCCCACACACACACACACACACACACACACCCACACACACACACCCACACACACACTCTGAGCTTTAACTGGACATTCATGCTGTGTTCCATCAAAGTTGGAGGTCGGAGTTTCCCAGTTGAAATCAAACTTTTGACCTCCGAGCATTCCAGGTGCAAGACGCCAGATGTAAACAAAGAAACACATCCGTTTGCACGATCAACCTCTGTAGTCTCATTTAGCAACTTGTTCGCAAGTGCCTTTTTAAAGACACATGAAAGCTTCAAAATTCACAAGTGGGGTATTTACCGACGTATTTTATGTCGTAGAAATGTGAAAAATCTCTGAAGCTTGTGTTAACCACAAACCTTATTTCAGACGTCTAACCAAACATTTAAAACATTCAAACAGCACATTGACTTTGAGGTGAGGGAACCGGAAGTGCTAAAATGATAACTAATTTCCAGGTTTTAGGACTCATTCCTGCAGCACTCTATTGATAAACGGTTTAATTAGAAAGCTTAATGTTGTGAATAAACTGTTCAAATAGTTTGCTAAAAGAAATGGATTAACAGACTACATACTGGGGCACTCTATTAGAGCAGGAGTCTTTATTATGGGACACATAACCAGCACGGTTCTTAAATGTTAAATGAGATTCATCTTATCTAGAAAAATGTATTGTTATGAACACAATTCAATTCAAATTTGAATATCAATGTATGCTTTTTGTTTGTCATTCCCAGGCCCAGAGGCTGCTGCTCAGAGACGGCACTATCGCTAACTTCACCATCCAGAGTCCGTCGACACTGCCCACCATCACACTGGGCCTGCCAGCCAACGCCAGGGTAAACAAGTGTTCACTTCCATATTTCCACCAGGAATTCCACTCACAGACACTTGTACATGTTTTAAGTCCCAGACTAAGTGACTTGAGGAGATGTCTGTGCAGTGTAAATGTCATCACATAACATGTCAATGAAATTAATGAATGAAATCTACCCTTTCTAATATCCTGTTTTAAACATGAAGTACATCAAATACAGGACACATGCTGTTTCACTTAGACAGTGAGTATGTTTACATGCACACTAATATTCTGAATTTGATACAGGTCATGTAAACAGCATATTCTGTTTGGATATTCAGAAAACTCCTTTTTCCAAATATAGCATTTTCCCATTAAGACATGTTGGATATGCCAGTATTATTTGGGTTTTAAGAGCATTCCTTGGACATGTATACATCTAAATTGGGGCTTTTACTGCAGTTTGCAACAGTTTACAGCCGGTTTATAGCCTCTTGCCCCTTACGGTCAGCTCTATGTGTTGCTATGGTTATTGTACACAAACGAGACATATGCACAAAAGAAAAGCCCACATTTCTGGTCGGAAGGAGCAACACTTTTAAACATTATGGAGACAACGCCTGACACACTGAGGACAGTTTGCAACAGTCAGGAGCAGGGGCCCGTCCCTCCATGCAGGGTGAGAGAGCGTGTGGCCCCAGGAAGCAGCGAGGTCCGGTCAAGGGTGCTGTCATGGCCGGAGGCGCGAGCCGCTTTCACATGAAACATGAAAAGTGGATATGAGCACACATCACAACGGCGACCTTTGGAAGAAGGTGGTTGAAGGAATGAAAGAGGGAGGCTGTGTTTGTATGGTCCAACAAGTCCACCACCTGTGGAAAACTCCTGGAAAAAATCCCATTTTGACGGCTGCATGTAAACAGTAATTTTAGTGGAATATTCATTAGCCATGTAAACAGCTTAGTAGGAATATTGTCTTTTTCAGAATAAGGGCAAAAACTGAAATATTGTGTGCATGTAAATGTAGTCAGTGATGGAGTACTGTATATGTATGTGTCTTGATAGTTCTTATCAGGTGACAAATCATTTTGATGTCCTTCTGCCAACATACTGTGTGTGTGTGTGTGTGTGCGTGTGCAGGCTGAAGGAGAGCTGAGGGTCGGTCGGTTGCCATTGGTTACAGCCGGGGGCTCTCCCGTATTCCTCCCCCTGAGCAGAGAGGATCAGGCCAGGCAGCTCAACCCTCACCTGCCTGTCATCATCCTGGAGCCCTCGGGACTGGTACACACTCCGCTACTCACTGGTGAGACACACACACACACACACACACGTAAACGCACGCACGTAGCAGGGTTCCTAAGGGTGCTGGAAATCCTTGAAAAGACTTGAATTGCAAGGTTTGAAAAGTCTACTTATAAGTGACTACACATGGAACGATTTGAAATTTTCACTTCACGATTATCCTGGCCAAAATAATTGCGATTCACGATATTATCGTGATAACAACAAAATATGTTTTATCTTAAAACAGTTCTAAAACACACTGGAATCACTTTACCTTACATTTTGATTTGTTGAGACTTTTTTTTCTGTAAACATTATGACTTTCTTCTCACAATATTATTACTTTTTTGTCATAAAATTGTGACTTTTTCTGTAAACATTACTTTTTTCTGTAAACATTACAACTTTTTTCTGTAAACATTACAACTTTTTTCTGTAAACATTACGACTTTTTTCTCGTAAAATTGTGACTTTTTCTGTAAACATTACGACTTTATAAAAAACAAAACAAATATTTGTATTGCATCACAGATAGGACACTGTAGTAAACTGAAGTTGATTTGTGAGGATAGTCACGATATTCACAATTATCCCCATAATGGAAATTCAACACGATCAATTGTGTTTTTTTATCGCGATTCACAATAAAATAATTTATTGTCCCATCCCTACAGGTGACACATTCTGAAACATGAAACTTTGTCATGTTTTCCTTTAATTTGTCACCCTTCTGTAGAACGCTTTCACGAAACATAACTTTGGTTGTTTATCACACAAAAACGTGTAATTTAATGAGATGAAGAAGTGACATAATCAGTATACGGTATATACTGTATGTTATGTATATACATATGTAATTTACCACTGCTGTAAGGTGCTGGAAAAGCCTGAAAAAGCTTGAAAAGTGCTTGAATTTGACTTTGGAAAAGGGGTAGGAACCCTGATGTAGGCTATATGCATGTATACACACCCAGAACATGTGCACACAGGAACACATGTAGAGCTAAAAGCTTTAAGGATGTTGAAACACGGATAAGACTAATTTAACTGACCTTAAAGCTCAGTAACTGATCTACATATCAGACGAAGGTTGTATGCACATGAAAAAATAAAATACACACATCCAAGATGTCACCAAATAGCCTCAAAATGACACACATGCATTTTACCACAGTCTTTGTATCGTCTGAGGTGTTAGAGCACCACCCAGTGGAATAACAAGTAAACTACTTCAGCATTGTTCTATTCTTCTTTTTCTCTCAGTTCAGTGGCTTTACTATGTTGTCACAGCAACACATAAGAAAAACATTATGGTTGCATCTGAAATTCCATACTAACATGCTGTCCAGTATGCTAAAACAGTATGTGAGAAACCTTAGTATGAGACCAATAGTACACAAATTGCATACTGTGGAGGAAGTCTTCAGATCCTTTACTTAAGTAAAAATACTAATACCACACTGTAGAAATACTCTGTTACAAGTAAAAGTTGTGCATTCAAAATGTTACTTAAGTAAAAGTATGTAAGTACAATCAGGGAAATGTACATTAAGTATTAAAAGTAAAAGTACTCAATGCAGAAAATCCTCAAAATTATTAAAAAATAAAATAATTAAAAGGAAAAGCAACAAATCTTCACATTTGTAAAGCTCAAACCATTAAATGTTTTAGCATGAAAAATGACTTAAACGATGAAAATAGTTGCTAATTAATTATCTATCAATTGACTAATTATTTCAGCTGTACTTAAATATACTGATCTACATCAAAACATAGATATTTTATACAATGGTTTACAAGTTTTTCTAAAATGATTATATTAACTAATAATTAAAGCTGTAAAATAATTGTAGTGGGGGAAAAGTACAATATTTCCCTCTGAATTCTAGCGGAGTCGAAGTATAAAGTGGCAGTGAAGGAAAATGCGTAAAGTAAAAGTACCTCAAAAAATCTGTGATTTTGTCACCTGTGACTGTTGGATTAGCTGCTTACCTTTTCCAGTATTTTAAACATTATCTGGCGACGACGGTAGAGCTGAGGCTGGCACGGGTTACCATGGTTATGCGTACAACCAGCAAGGAGGCTCACGCAGAAATTACAGATCAGTGCGTCCGAAAAGATCCACACTACTGTTTATTTACACAAAAGTATGTTGAACGATAGTATACATATTCATTATGTAGTGCATAGTATGTGTTTTACATTCCGAAATAAACTATATTAAAATAACTTATATTTAATAACTTAAATTATTCAGTGCGTGCGTGCGTGCGTGCGTGTTCCTGCTCACATAAACTGATCATTTTTCTGCTCCTTTGTGTCTCTTGTGTCTCTGAGCAGTTCCAGGCCTAGACCCTGTCCCGCTACAGTTTGCCCCGTCCCAGTTAGACCACCTGGCTCCTGGAGGGGCCCATCCTCACAAGCCTCTGAGCAGAACACGCTCGGAGCCACTCCCCCAGAGCCCGCGGACCCTCCATGCACATCTCCTCCAACAGCAGCACAACACACAACTACTGGAGAGGCTCAAACAGCAAACGCACCTGGGCAAGGTACAGAAAGGATCCCTAAAATACACAAATAGTCTGTGTTGTCCCAGAGGGAGATTTGTTTTCACGTTCCTCACATGAATATACATTCATGCACCTGCTTGTATCCAAGCTCATACTTACATGTAAGCACTCACACAAAAATGTTGAGATGTGTACAATAGTTTGTTCAGGGCTGCTATGGCAGAAAGGACAACACTCTTTCTTCTTCATTTGAAAGTCCCATATCTAGGAGCAGACAGCAGTAATGAGAAGTGTGATTGGCAGACATTCATACGTGAGAGACTGGGCCCCGCTAGAAGGTGGTTATTAGCGTATTCAATAGGCTGACAGTCTACTGTATTGACGGTTATTATGCCGAGCAATGGCGAAGGCCAGATGATGACATATAAAGAGCGTCCAGACACTGAGTAAGGAGGTTGAGAGCAGAGTTTGCATCCTGGTTGAAACATTTTACTGTTAACGGAGGTCACGGAAATGTAGATGTGTTTTTCTAAACATACCGACATGCTTTCCGTGCCTAAACGAAAGTCGGTGAAATGTAGATGTTTTTATGTTAAGTTAAAGTGAATGCGATACATACCAAATTTGTTATCAGCCTACATTGAATGGGCTGGTAAGAGCCTTCTGGACCTTCTAGTATGGAGAAACGTCCCTAACTGACCCAAATCTATCAGGATGATAAGCATGATATCAGTCAGCGCATTAAATCACGTGATAACATTCGAAGCGGGTGTCATGTGAATGAACACATATTTGTCTGCATAAACATGTGTGTGTGTGTGTGTGTGTGTGTGTGTGTGTGTGTGTGTGTGTGTGTGTGTGTGTGTGTGTGCGTGCGTGCGTGCGTGTGTGTGTGTGTGCGTGTCCGTGCGCGTGCATGTGCGTGTGTGTGTGTGTGTGCGTGTATGCAGCTGATGTCTAAGTCCAGCGAGAAGCCCAGACTGCATCAGATCCCCTCTGAGGACATGGACTCGGAGGATGGAGGCGGGACGTCGCCCACTGAGCCGACCTATCAGAGCAGAGGGAGGGCAGAGCCACTGAGGGAGGCGGAGCCAACAGCATCCAAGAGCCATGAAGAGCAACTGAACCTGCAACATGCACTCATACTCAACCAGGTAGCAAACTTTGACACATGCAGACAGTCCTGCAGGTGGCGCCTTAACACACACACGATCCCAGCTGATGTTTTGTGTTTATTTCAGATTCAGATTCAGATTCAGACCTTATTTATCCCAAGACAAGTACTGAGTATTGACAAATACTCATGACATCAGAGTGGTTATTTCAGCATGATCTGGTTACAGGGTACATGATCACACAAACCACACAGTCTGGCTTTGTTAGAAGATAACCTGGTTTTTAAGGAGGAGACACTAAGGAGGAGACACTACAGGTGAATAGCGTAAATATTTTAACTAATAGATATGACCATGAAAGTTAATTACTTAAAAAAAAGGGTTTTCTGATATTTATTTTTTTAATGTACAAATGATCCATTATCTATGAAATATGTGCTAATTTGCATACATTTCCAGAACAGAAGTGTGAACATTGGATAAAGCCAGGTTCAACATTTTTGTTTATTTTGTTGACATATTAGAGTCAAGGGTTTTTACAGAGGGAATTTTGGATTTCTCTTTTTATCACTCCATTTTACTCCATAACAGTTTTTTCAACTGTTGTTTTTAGGTATAATATGTTGTATAAAACAGGTTGTGAATGATATATGAACAAACCCCTCTGCAAAAAGCTTCAGAATATAGATAAAACTGGAAACTTTGATGTATGTAAGTGCTGCTGAAGTTGAGATTTCTGGCTCAGAGTTTGAGAAAAACTCATTTTGAGAGAACAACCTTTAGATTGTAAAATTCAGACATTTTGCAATACACTCCAGGTGAATAGGGTAAAATGCTAAACTAATAGATATCATCATGAAACCTTCTCAGTTGATTACTTAAGGTAAATATTATTTTTTGTATTGAAAATGTTGTGTTTAAATATGCAAATGATGCATTATCCAGTGTTAACTTTTGGTGAATTTAGGAGAAATCTACAGACAAAAATAGAGAAAGCATAGTAAAATAAACACCTCTGTCCACTAGTCTGAAAGAAGACATGTTATGGAAGCAAAATAGCCCAAACTGTCAAAATTGAAAGAATGATGTTTTGCTGTAGCGTCGGAAGAAGATAAAACGACTTCCAGATTGAAGGCAGTATACTTGATATTAACAGAGCCAGACTTGAGGTCAAATTGAAAGGGCCAAACAAAAGCATCTCAGATTTTATTGACATTAAGCTTGAGGAAGTTCTGTGGCTTTCAGCACTTAATACAAATGACTGGGAGGATGTACAGCTGCGTACCATATGTGTAGCAATGGAACTGAATGTTATGAGCACTGACATTTTCCACGGTTTCTGTTCTACACTTAACTAGGGATGGGACAATTATCGATTTTTATCATGGATCTCGATAAAAACACTTGCAATAAGTTGACCGTGATGGATTTCCATTATCAGGATAATCGTGAATATCATGAATATACTCACAAATTCACTGCAGTTTACTACAGTATCCTCTCATACTGTGATGCATAAAAATCATTTGTTTCTTAAAAAAAGTTGTGATGTTTCTTTAAATAAGCCGTAATGTTTCTATAAAAATTTGTAATGTTTCGAAAAAAAGTCGTAATGTTTCTATGAAAAAATTGTAATGTTTCTGGAAAAAAGTTG
Organism: Heterobranchus longifilis; assembly: GCA_028570985.1. Taxonomy (NCBI): domain Eukaryota; kingdom Metazoa; phylum Chordata; class Actinopteri; order Siluriformes; family Clariidae; genus Heterobranchus; species Heterobranchus longifilis. The sequence goes on from JAOVVB010233842.1 coordinate 7,357, forward strand.
CAGTGTTTCGAGAAAAAGTCGTAATGTTTTGAGAAATAGTCGTAATGTTTTGAGAAAAATAGTCAGGATGTTTCGAGAAAAAGTCGTAATGTTTCTATAAAAAAGTCTTAATGTTTCAAGAAAAAGTTGTAATGTTTTGAGAAATAGTCATGATTTTTCAGGAAAAAGTCGTAATCTTTCTATAAAAAAGTCTTACTGTTTTGAAAAAAAGTCATAATGTTTCTATAACAAAATCCTAATGTTTTGAAAAATAAGTTGTAATGTTTCAAGAAAAAAGTCTCAAGAAAGCAAAATGTAAGGTAAAGTGATTCCAGTGTATTTTAAGAGTTTTAAACATATTTTGTTGATCTTGAATCGCAATTATTTTGGCCAGGACACAAAATCTTCATGTCCCATGCCTACCGTTAACTTTGTCTTCTGTTATGTTTCTGATATTTATCTGTGAGTTGACTATGCTTCATTTTTATCACCCTCCCTCTTCCTGTAGTCGTTGCTATGGGAACAGCAGAAGCAGCTGCAGCAGCTGCATCGGCAGATGGAGACGCTGGCAGTACCCATGTTACGGGGCAGCGGGGGGGTTGGTAGTAGTTTGGGTGTCCATCGCCCCCTGTCCCGTACGCAGTCCTCCCCAGCCTCCACCTCTCTCACTCTGCCGGAGAAAGCTCTGAGCCTGGCCGCACAGGACACCAGCAGCAAAACACGCTTCACCACCGGTCAGTCACATTATTATGATGTATAATCATTTTCTTAATGATATTCCAATGGCTTGGGGGTTAAATCAATGGATCTATGATAAATAAAGTTACAGATTTTTCTGTGCCAGTTCATGTTCTATGGAGATCGTTGCCACTCCATTAAGTCTGTTATGAGAAGGTGCGTTCTCCTGAGAGCTGGGTGCAGGAGGCAGCTGCAGCTGCAGCTGCAGCATGATTGACACATGATAAAAAACACTCACAATTAGTTGATTGTGGTGAATTTTCATCATCGCGATAATTGTGAATATCCTCACGAATTGACTGCAGTTTACTAGTGTCCTATCTGTGGTGCAATACAAATATGTTTCTTAAAAAAAAGTTATGTTTTGATAAAAAGGTCGTAATGTTTTGCGAAAAAGTCGTAATGTTTTGAGGAAAAAGTTGTAAGGTTTTGAGAAAAAGGTCGTAATGTTTTGAGAAAAAAGTTGTAATGTTTTGAGAAAAAGGTCGTAATGTTTTGATTAAAAAAAGTTGTACGGTTTTGAGAAAAAGGTCATAATGTTTTGAGAAAAAAGTTGTAATGTTTTCAGGAAAAAGTTGTAATGTTTTGAGAAAAAAAGCGAAATGTAAGGTAAAGTGATTCCAGTGTGTTTTAGTGCCGTTTTAAGTTTTAAACATTTTTTTTTGATTATTGGGATAATATCTTGAGTCGCAATTATTTTGGCCAGGCTAATCGTGACATTAAATTTTCATATCGTCCCATGCCTAACATTCCTTATCCTCAGCAACCCATTGTTCTCACAGAGCGCCTAGTGAGTCTGCAGTTACTGCTATTGGTTACTCTGCGATTTTGCATTATTATAAATGTTTTTATTTTTTGTCCCACATTTTGCCACCCTTGCAAAAGTGCAGCTCTAGCCTAGTTTGGCGCTGAATATATGAAAGAAAAACACCTGATACAACTGCAGTAAATGTTAACTCTTTTGACTCCTAGTGTGAATGTAGTGTATATTCTATAAGTGCAAAATATTTAAATTAATTCAGTGTGTTTGTGTGTATGTAGGCCTGGTGTATGATTCTCAAATGCTGAAGCACCAGTGTACATGTGGAGACAACAGCAGTCACCCAGAGCATGCTGGGAGGATCCAGAGCATCTGGTCCAGACTACAGGAGAGAGGCCTGCGGGGACAGTGTGAGGTACAGTTTAATTTGTTCTTTCTGAAAATAGAGAGCCTTTCTGTGTGTTTACCCTTATTATTCATTATATGTTCTACATTATGCAGATTATGTAATGTCATGCTGTGTTCATACAGACTATTCGTGGTCGTAAAGCCACTCTGGAGGAGCTGCAGTCGGTCCACACTGAGCGCCACGTGTTGCTCTACGGCACCAACCCGCTCAACAGACTCAAACTGGATAACCGCAAACTGGCCGGTACGCCACGAAATCTATTCTTCATTCTGTCCTTTCAAAACACAGACTTTTCTTTGCAGAGTATCAGGAACATCAACAGTGTTCTATAGCTATGTCATAAAGTTTAGTTTTACAATTCTGACAAAAACAGTGTTCCTATTTTGGTCCTTCAATTACGTTAATTAAGTTAAAAAGAAACATACACAGCGTACTGGATATATCATCACCCATCATGTTATGAGTACTCTTAACTGGATGGATTATTCCAGGTCATGGCTTTATTTCTCATAAAATATTTATGTTGAAAATAGTAAGCAACTGAAGTCTCCTGCTGTTACCTCGTCCTCCCCCGTTACTACACGGCGAGCCAGATGAGTGACACAAGAGTCTACAGCAGAGGTCTCAAACTCAAACTGGCTTGCCACTGCTGGTATTGTCATCTAGGAGGGCCACTTTAACGTTCAAGTACTACAAGAAAGTGCAATATTATGAAAATTTACTTTTTTTATTTCCATTACAATAAATAAATCCTGCTCCACTGTCTTATCAAACTGACCGGGCAGTCGTGGGCACCTTTGACCTTTGACATTCATTTGTGCC
>JAOVVB010233843.1:0-10064 GCA_028570985.1 Heterobranchus longifilis
CCATTGGAGGGCACAGCCTACAAATAAAACGTAATTTTGGCACGTAACAACCTGAGCCTCATGTCTCACAATTACGTGGGTTATGTACAAATTACAGTGCATTACTTTTCGTAGTAATTGCTACCAACAGAGAATGAGACCAGCCTGAACCACTAAGTTTGGGAAATGTAATGTTATATTCATTGGCACTGTAGTAACTGAAAAATATCAATACATAAATATCAGTGTGTTTTTATGCTCCAGACATAACACAATGGAGCATCATTTGATTGCATCAGTTGTACAACTATTCAAATAGTTTTGCCCTTTTGACATAGATTTCCATGTCGACCTGAAGTCAGAAGCCCCTCCAAGCTACGACGCTCCAACCACCACCAACACACCGACCACAAATGAAGAAGAGTGTTGTGCTATGTTCCAAACCAAAATGATAAGCATCTACTCTGAGTGGAATTTGAATTCAGCAGCAATAACAGGGGAATTTAATTGCCGTTCATATGAAATATGTTAAACAGGATTTGTCACCTCTTGACAGTTTTGTGTTCTGCCTGTGTTTGTGTTCAACAGGCAAATCAATGGCACCAGCTCCAAAACTATTTGCAGCCATCTTTGCCCAGGTCTTCTTCCTACTGTGTCAAAACAACCAGACTAGGAAAATACTAAAAATATGTTGACAAGGGCAGACTGCCTACACAGCCTCTGGTCAAAGGAAAAAAAAAAAAAAAAAAGACTGAAGAATACGAAGGAAAAAAAAAACTCTTCTTCACCTCGCACCAACCCTTGGAGTCTGCCCCCCCCTCCCCCTTCCATTTGGATCACTTGCTCCTTGTTAAAAGGACCCAGCCCTGGACGGAGCGGGGGTGGTGATACCCCTAATGAAGATGAATATTCAGCTGCTTTAGAAAGGCTCCTGGAAGGCTGCCCGGCCTGCACTCGCTGTTCCAGTCAAATTGGCGGCACGGTGAGGGAGGGAGGAGGGAGGGGCCCCCGACACACTGGGCTGAAGTGGAGACACCGGGTGGAGGGGGGGCCGGTGGAGATGATCGGGGTGGCAGACAGGCAGGGGAGGCATGCACGCCTGTGTGCCTCCTCTGGCAAATGAGCAGAAAGTGATGCATAATCTGTGTTTGTTTACATACATGTGGACACCAGCACAGTCCAACACCAGAGGCAGGACGCTGCAGACCTACACTGTGGAAACTGCTGGAGGAGACCAAACAAAATGGACACAGTCATTTTTATGTCAGGCACATTATTTTTGACCCTCACACCATCCCATTTATGAATATTTTAATTTTGACATATTGTGCTATCTGATTACATGATTCTGATTAATCAAATGACTAGCTAAAATGGGTATAATGTTGCATTTTGGTGTGGGAACGCCATTTATGGATCACAGCCACCTGTGGCACTGGGCCGAGAGAGGATCAAATGTGGACTATTTAACTCCTTTAAATCAAGAAAAAAAAGCACATGTGTTAAAGAGATATTTTGCTGATTTAAATCCAGCTCTGTGTTATGGCAGTGTGAGCTCTGTGTGTAGATGAACAGTGTTTGGCTTTGCTGGAGCCCAGCAGCGGAGGTCTGCTGAGATCCCCCAGTGCATACGGCCGTCACCTTAAATCTGCAGACCTCCGTTCTGTAAGCCGCGACCACAGAGGGAAGTCAAACGCCGTTCATTTACACACAGAGCTCATAAAATGACAGAGTTGGTTTAAAATCGGCAAAGTAGCTCTTTAATCTCTAATAAAGCATGAATTATGGTTTAAAGACATGTTTTATTTGTATATTATTCCATACTGTGCTTTTCCATTTGTTACCTCAAGGCAACACGAACCCGTTCTCACACCAACTCATCAAATCCCGATGCTTGGTCAGTGGCCCTCGGAGTCTGTCCTGATAAATCCTGATAAAACCTTTCTCATGCATATGCTTGTTTTCACCTCTAATTGTTCCACAAATTTGTGATTTTGTTTTTCATGCTTTTACACCTGTATGGTACACAGATAGAAATATCTCTTTTCATATTGAACCGTATGACAAGATGCTTCTACTGCTTCTAGGCTTTTTTTTCTTTTTTACTACGGTTTATTCTTGCTTGTGTGTTTTCTGTATATTGATAGTGTTGGTGCGAATGTATGTGTTTGTTTCCTTTTGTTTTTTGTTTAAATACATGCTTCCCACAGGTCCTTGAAATCTTTGAAAGTCTGTGAATTTGAGGGTGGGAAAAATCAAGGCCTTGGAAGTTTTTGAAAATAAGACATGAATAGACATGGGTCATTGAAAGTGCTTGAATGTATACAGTATATCGTGTGCAAGAATAGAAGTTGTTAGTTCTTTTGATATTTTTTTCACTTAATGTTAGTAAATCGATAAAAATGTTCTGCTGTCTCCCGCAGTTGTGTCATTGTTTCACGCACCAGCCTGCGAGTTTTCATTATAAATATTCTCAGAGTTGTAACAGTAGTTAACCTTTATTCGTCTCAAACTTTGCTGTGTTGCGTCCTTGAATTTGAGGGAATTGGGCCTGAAAAGTCCTTGAAAAGTCCTTGAATATGATGATTAAGGTGTGGGAACCCTGTAAATAAGCCGACTTCCTTCCTCTCCTGCACAGTATTAATATATTTTTTATTAAAATTAATCATACTATAGAGTTAATTAGAATCCAGACAATTGGCTGAAAATTAGATAAAAAAAAAACATTTGCAGTGAAAACACTGTTGAACTATTTCTAGCTTGATTCTTTTTTTTTTTTTTACTTTAATCTGAAAAAAAACAAAAAACATTTTTTTTTTTTTTTCTTCTTTGTTTTTATACTTGAATCTGATTCTCTGAAAAGACTATTTATATTTCAATGGAAGTTGTAAAATAAATAAATAAAAAACGGATTAATTTCTAAGTGGCTGTTGGTGCTATGTTCAAAAGCTCAGTGCTGTGCCATGTGCTGTCACAGTTCATGCTACCTTTGGCCGCGGCTGCGAGCACGCTCCTGTTGCCAGGTGGAGAGGGGAGATGGAGAGAGCCGGCGGCCATTAGTGATCTTGGCTATTGGAAGTGAAAAGAGAAGGAATGTGGGGCAGCTCTGCCACCCGTTTGAAGTAAGGACAGCTTGTTTGTGAAGTGGAGGCCGAGCGCTTGGCTTTCATGTCCTGCTCTTGTGTGACCTCAGGAGACCTCAACTTCATAAACCATATTGACTATATCGCCTGGAAAAAAAAAAAAAAAAAAAAAAACACTGACACAATCTATTCCAGCACTTATGGGGCTCGGAAGCCTGAAGCTTTATGAAGTGAGATGAATGAGAGAGCTCTGGGAGTTTCAGGGCCAGCCCCTGACACAACTTACAAACAGACAAACATTAATGTGTCCTCAAGTATTGACTTGTGAGTAATAACTAAGAGGTTTAAGGGAATGACGTGATTCCAAGCTGCATAACAATATCACCGCTGTGACATTTGTGTTTTAAAGCAGACCTATTGTGTTTTACTTATTTTCTGTCAATGTTACAATGTTGGATGTTCATATCAAACGTGGCCAAAGCTTCAAATAATGAGGTAAACATATGTAAAAGTAATCCCTGTGAGCAAAAACCTCAGATTTCAGACTGTTATGAACGCACCATTTCCAACTGCTTTTTCTACTCTCGGCTCAAGATTACATCAGGGAAACCTGTAATCTGTTGCAGATGTTGTGAATTTCGGATCAGATGTCCGATTGTGTATAGTTTTTGGTTTAGAAGCCTTTATTGGTGATTTTTCGCGGTGTAAAGTGCTGCTACTCCATTACACAGTCATTCCACTGTGATATGGCTACATGCTAACGCAAGAGGAAGCTGCAAACTTAGTTGCTGATGTTGTTAATTTCTCCCTAATTTCAGATCACGTTGTTGCAACATGTCCGATTGTGTGTAGTTTTTGGTTTAGAAGCCTTTATTGGTGATTTTTCATGGTATAAAGTGCTGCTACTCCATTATCATTCCACTATATGGCTACATGCTAACGCTGGAGAAAGCTGTAAACTTAGTTGCTGATGTTGTTAATTTTTTCCCAATTTCAGATCACGTTCCTGCTGGAACATGTCCGGTTGTGTAGTTTTTGCTTTAGAAGCCTTTATTGGTGGAAATGCTGCCACACTCTGTTAGTCAGCCCCTCGGCTGCAATGTCAGACAGAGCTGAGCGAGAGACGACGAACACCTGACCAATCAGAGCAGACTGGGTTTTTTTGGGAGGGGGGCTTAAAGAGACAGACGCTACAATGAAGCGTTTCAGACAGAGGGTGAATACAGGTGCAGCAGCCATGGGCAGTGTGGGAAGGATAAAGTGTTTTTTGAACATTAATGCATACAAACATGTTATAGAATCCCAAAATAAAAGTATAAACCTGAAAATAAGCAGAATATGCGACAATATTGTCACACTCCATCAGCACTGCGATCCCGTAAACGATTGTGTGATTAAACATGAATTAAAAGTGAAACCATGAAATTGCAAGTGCTCCCACCACCTTCTCTAAAGTTGAAAATCTTGTGCTCTTAACGGGAGTTTTTTGACACAACTGCTGATCCAGCTCTCGGGGATGAGGGCTTGAGAGACTTAGACGTTTTTTTGTCGTCTCTGCATTTCTTGGGAGGGAATTGGCAGATTATTTGGTCAACCTCGATCAGTTCCACCACAGCTTAGGGGGATACATGCTCGCTGACTAATATTGCCCGGAAATCCATCAAAGTCAGAGGGCTTGTCCCCCTTTTAAACACGTGTGTGTTCCAATCAAGCGCTCAGCAAGTCAAAGCCATCACAAACAGAAGCCAAACACCGCCTGCAACTGACACTGACAGATCCTGATGAAAATAAATTATGCTGTCTCCGTGCATGAAAGTACCTACAGTAATGTCGAACGAGACGACACTTAACTTTAATCTTCAAAGCGCTCCTATAAAGTAATGCAGTTTTCTTTGCTGGTTTAATATCCCCAAAATAAAAATGTTAAGATGGGTTTCACACTCTCAAGAGTTTTGATGTAGGACAAAAATGTCTTTCTCTGTCATGGAGTTTGATTGGTATACATGATAGTAAGTATGCAGCCATGTATCCCACAATGTGATTGCAATTACTGTAGGAAATTCAGTCAGTCGTGGGGCCACTCAAAAAAGGACAGAGGCATTGCTGCAGTTTAAGGAGGTGTTAGGAAAGAGCTTTGCCAGCTCATTTTGTTTTTCAATCTTTATTGAAAAAAACATTAAAATATACAACACTTCAGACATGTACTCCACATAATGATACAGAGAAGCGAGTCAGAAACAGCCTGACTTTAATATAATAATAATATTAACAATAAAAAAGTGTGATAAACAAATAATACAAAATGATAGTAAAAAAGACATACATTATTCTTTTTTAAGGAGTTTGACAGATTTATACTTTTTAGTGCTTGTAAGTTTAAGAGTTTTAATCTATTTTTTCATAAGAATCCTGTGAATTTGGGGGTAACTTGTTATTTTGCATTTATGTAGGCTATGCAAAATGTACCATATAATTAATATGTTTACAATGAATTCAACATGAATACACTACATTTTCAAAAAGTAACTGAATTTTTTTTTTCCAATTCAATTCAGCTTTATTGTCAATTCTCACTACAATTCTGTCAATACAGAGGATCGAAATTACGTTTCTCTCAAACCTTCAGTGCAGTTCAACATTAAGACACATAATAGAAAGAAAAAGTCTAAGACGAATCTAAAATCTAAAGTGTATATAAATATAAATATAAGTTATACATTTAACATGTTAAAGATTCTGGGTCATCATTGCAAAAATTACATTTGTTTTCAATATCTAAAAATGTGGAGAAATATAGATTTGTAGGATATACATTGTGTACAAAAAAGCTTTCCCAGTAGGATTAATTTCCCTTCTTTCATGGCATGTTTTACAGATAAGTTTATTGTTAGGTGTGCCAGCTGACTGCTCAGTTGCATATGACTCAAAACAAACTAGTTGATATGAAGTGTCTTCGTTCCCACAGCAATTCATGAAAATTGTGTCTATAATTCCTAATGGCCACACTTAAATGGAGGATTATAAAGCCCGCTGTCACAGATAGGAGGGACATGATAATATATGGAAACAAACAGGGGCCAAATGTGTACAGGGACATGATTATAAATCAGGAATTTGAACCTGGTAAACTGAAATTGATTGTGAACCCAGAAAAAAATAAAAAATAACAGCAACATAACCAAACTAGAAATATGGTTTGTTCAATTCAAATGTAATTTTGATGAGGCTAATTTCTGGAATTGCTTTGAATCCATATAAAGAAGAGAAGGTCACACAAATATATCACTCAATAAGTTTACTCGATCATTTGTCTGCAGTACACAAAACGTTCTCTGCTGTGTGGCCTTCAGTGTGTACAAATGCAGGTGTACGACTCTGTTAACTGTTAAGGTGAAGGCAATCACCAATCACATGGAACCTCAAAGTTTAACATTGCTGTTCATTGAAAGTCTAAACACTGTCATGTGAAGCCTATCAATCAGCCAGACATTTCCAACACTTTTGTTTTATTTGCACTTTTTGATTTTGTTTTGGTATTTTGATTTGTATGTATTTTGTTCTCCATCCTGTGTTTTGTGCATGTTGGGATTTTTTTCCTAAATAAATAAATAAAAACATTTGATCACAAAAAACATATTACAAAACAACTATGGTAATGTGGACCTCAGGTTTCCAATTTTTTTTTTTTTTTTTGAGTTTTTGAGTTTAAAAAAATAAAATTAAAATAAAATCTTATTCCAGCTTCTTACATGTGAATATTTTCTGGTGTGTTTCCTCCTCTGTGACAGTAAACTGAATGTCTTTCAGTTGTGCGCAAAACAAGACATTTGAGGACGTCATCTTGGGCTTTGGGAAACATTTTGGATTATGCTGAATAACACACATTTTCTGACATTTTATAGATCAAACAACTAATTGATTAATTGAGAAAATAATTGACATATTAACAATGAAAATAATCATTAGTTGCAGTCGTAGATGAATCGTTAATAAGTAGGTCTTTAATCGCTCCGAAAGAAGTCTGATTAACTGTGAAGCAGCAGCCGCTGTGGCACGTCCGTAGGTTTAGGCAACAAGAGGTGATTAACTTGAAACAGGACTACTTTGTTAGGTTTAGGCAACAAAATTAGTTATTTTGTTAATTTATTATAACAGCAGCATGAAAGACTGAAGGCAGGGAGAGAGTCATATTTAAACAGAGGCAGCAGCAGGGTGATTGGCTAACAATGAAGGCATTGTGCTATTGGATAGATGAGATCAGCTGATGCTAATAACGTGATTGACAGCCCTATAAAGGGCAGCAAGGAAAATAATGACTGAGCATGTGAGAGGAGTGAAAGGCAGTAATAGAAAACTACAGGTCTAAGCATCCAAAAGGATTGTCTTCCTGACTGAACTTATGCTATAGCTTCATTTGGCACGGTTAGGGACAAAACAACAGGCATTGGGTTAAAATCACTACCTCCATGTTATAAATAAAGCTATAACAAAAGTAAAAAATATTGGACGCAGTTACGTGGTGATGTGGTCACATCTACGAACGGAGGTTTATTTACAGCTTCATTTGAAATAACAATGTTGACTTTTAATAATAATACATTTTAGTTTCAAATGGGACACAGACACCGGCCTCCTGGTACTTTGTTTGTTGGACTCATCCACCACCCCTCCTGTATGCCCTAAACAGCTTTCTTTGTCTTTTATATTACGTCGTCTCACTTCCTTATAGTGGTTTCCTCCCGTCATAATTACGACGGCCACTGGAGGTCACCATCTACAAATAAAACGTCAATATGGCACGTAATAAGCTGGGCCTCCTGGCTCACATTAATGTGGATTATGTACGAATTACAGTGCATTAATCTCCGTAGCAATTACAACACTAACAGTGAATGAGGCCACCCTGCACAAAACCACTTGTGTACCACTTTACTTGAGGGGGCACAAAAAGTGTAGGTAATGGTAACATAATCACAAAGTAATGTGGGACTTCGTAGTAACTACTCAGTATGATGTACCACTTTACTTGAGGGGGCACAAAAACACCTCTACCAGCTCCTGATGGTGTTTTAAAGTATAACTGAAAACATGTCTTTTTTTCTGGAGAAAGTCCACTTAAATATATAGAAGTCTTTGGAGCCGTTTTTTCTCCCTCTAACAAGCAAAGAAATAAAGTTCACTGGACTGTTATGTGAGCTTTAATTTGGCATAGCCTGTGGTTAAAAGTAAAGGATCGATTGTTCCTTCATGTTTGGGATGAAATGTAATAGGAAGGTGTGCTTTATTTTTATTCAGAGATGCAGACAAATTTCAGTTTGAAACCAAAATTATGAGTCAAGGTAAAATACATGTATAATAGATCTTTGCCTTCCTACGTTTCACATATATTAACTATTCTCTTCTTACCTGCAGCCATTACAAATGTCAGTGCTCTGCTTCGCTCAGCAGGCCGCCCAACACACATGCAGGCATGTACAAACACACACATAATTTCACATTCCTTCTGGCCCTCAGCTGCAGCACGTGACAGAAAAACAGTTATTCAGCACAGGTCCCACGGGTTGGCTGTCTGCTCATTTGTTAATGACAAGCATTTGGGGTAGCCATCGATTTCCTGTGGCACTAATTAAGAGTAGACTCATTAAAACGTTTGCAATACATCCTGTGTTAACTTTGCAGGTTGTTTTTTTCTCTCTCCCTCTCTCTCTTTTCATTATACTTTGATCGTTGTTTGTCTTTTCTCTTGTTGAGGCGAGTGCTCATACATCTACAGAGAGACTGATCACAGAGAATAACAGGGATACTTATGATCCTCCACCCTCTCCCATCACCCATCTCTACTCAGAAACAGACAAACTGCAGCTAAAGCCATTTTCTCATATGAACCTCTGACAGCTCATAATAAAATGTCGTCATTGTACGTTAATGCAAACCACGGATACGTTGAATCTCTACTTTGAATTCATATCATATCAACACTTTACGTAACATTCTTTTTTGAACCCAAAACACAATGATTTTTTCCTAAACTTAACCACCTAGTTTTGTTGCCTAAACTTAAGTTTTGTTTGAATTCACAAAACTGCGACCATAGCGTCATAGTATGGCATGTGGCATGTGATGTCAAAGGGTCCTCAATGCACAGTGGAGTGCTATTTATATGCTTTCCCATGTTGATATCTGCTACGTATGAAACATACAAATGTTACATATCCGTGGTTTGTAGAATGCCAACATTTATTCTGGCGATTGGGTTGCTTTGGACAATGTCCGGAGAATCAGGTCCAGACTTTGTCTGGTGCTGCCCTTTCACACAACTCACGACAGGAGATTGTCTGTGTCAGATGCATTCTCATTTACTGGAAATATTCCGTTTGGTTTAGGCAAGGGGTAGTCTCGCGTAGCCAGCGCTGCTGGAGGAAGGTCTGGATTCAGGGCACTTTCACTCCTGGATAGTGAAAAAAAACTCCCTGGTCTGTTTGTATTTCTCTAAACCAATCACAATCATCCTGGGCTCCGCCAGGTCCCGATGTTGCCTCTGCAAACTGTCGGGAGGCAACCCATTGCGGTGTACACAAAAATGTTGTGCACATTATTCTTTGTAGTTTACAATCATCTCTCCCAACTCTTGGTCAGTTCAAGGCCATGATTAGAGACCATTGTGTATCTTCTTGTACCTGCTCTGATTGATTTTGTTAGGATAATTGTCTGGTGTGATTTTGTTGTTATAGCCTGTATTTATTAACTTTATTATTTATTTATTAACATTTTGTTTTGTTTGTGCACTGGGCTCCACTGAAAATGATGGTCTATGAAGGCTTGAATTTAATTGAATTCACTAAAAGAACAGAGCAGGCCTTTGCATTTGGCTGTTTGCATTTCTTTAAACCAATCACAATCATCCTGGGCGGCGCCACGCCCGACGGTGCTTCTGCAAAATAGTGTCGGGAGGGAACTTGTTTTGGTGGAACATTTACACGAAAATGTTGTAAACATTCTTTG
>JAOVVB010233844.1:0-10064 GCA_028570985.1 Heterobranchus longifilis
ACCGTATCATCAAGACAAATTCCTTGTATGTAAAAACTACTTGGCAATAAATCTGATTCTGATTCTGATTCTGAAATCGGTCGGGCTCTAACTGTAGTGGTCAGACAAGACCAGAGAGAAACGGATGTCCTTGAGAGTGTTATTATTGAAGGCCTCATACATCCAGACTGATCAGTGTCTCCTGAGTATACTGCACCATCATGTGTCTCACCCTGCATGTAAACAACCAACAGTGTGTAGCAGATCGTCAGCGGTGTCCAAAACCTGAGCGCCTCTGTAGCAGAGAGGAAGTGCCGATTGATGATCGATACGGAGGCCACCACGGCCACACAGAAACTAATGATCACAGTCCTGCACAGCATGGGCAGCAGGCAGCGGCCCGATGTGAGCAGGAGGATGCACATGCCGCAGTAGCGCTGTGAGCTGTGGAGTCTGTACAGAGCCCTGACATGCTGCAGGAGCCGGCCGGCCTGCCGGGCCAGGAACCAGCTGAGAGCTGCAGCCAGGAGCAGGCACAGCCAGCGCTGCGACGCCCCCTCGTGGAGAAAGTGCAGACTGCAGCTGAGGGCACAGCCCACAGAAAACTGGCTTTGAACTAACAGCTGCTGCACAAATTTCCTGGACTCCTGGGAAATAAAGCAGCATATGAACACAAGTGATGGACGGATCACAAACAGATGATGGGTGATTGTTATGATAGATGTTGTGAGTCATCACGATGCCACGAATTACAGAAATTAAACGCACAATATGTAATTTTCTGCCGCCAGGGGTCTCTCAAGCAAATAACAAAAGACCAGGGCCGGCCCTAGCATTTTTGGAGCCCTATAGGAGAAATATGTTCAGTTTGGTCACATTCATAGTTTTAATCGACAAAAAGTCATCACATTTTAGTCACAGTGTTTTCTCTATTCATTTGGTCTACTATTTATTTGTGGTCCTGTGTCAAATGTCCTTTAAGTCATCAGATTATATTGAACATTTCAATCAATTTAGTCGAGCCAAAACCAATCATTTTGTCATTTTAGTCAAACTTATTTCAGATTTTAATCAGATGACTTTTGGTCGACTAAAACTAGACAAAAAACTATGACTAAAATGTGACTACAATTCTAAACATTTTCATCTAAAGACTTAAATATTCGCCAAAATGAACACTACTGCTTACCATATTATTCTTAAAACATGAAAAAAATATCGGATCAGCGGGCGCTCATAATTGTATTTCAAGTTCATATCTTGATTATTTTCCTTCATTTTTTTCTGTTTTGGTGGCGTGGCGCCGCCTCCACATGGTGGCGCCCTAATAGGCGACCGCCTATACGGCCTACGCCGGGGGCCGGCCCTGCAAAAGACGGAGGAATGCTGCAGTCACTTTCTCTCGGTGAGGATTCTTTCATCGTTCAGGAAGTTTTTACCAGGAGCATAATTATCCGCAGAGGTTCTTCTCCTTTCCAAAACAAATGTTCCCGCCCGACTCGACGGAGTGCTACCCTCGGTGTCGCTCAGAACCGCCGCCGTGCGCTGCGCTCAAAGTTGAAATTATTTCAGTTGCGCTGACCTTTCAAAGTGCATCGAATGAGATAATAGTTGACACCAGTCAAAAGCATGTTTACCTGCGCTGTGCTTTACCTCTGCGCCCCCTACACCTCGCGGTTTTGCTCTTAAGGGTTAACATTGTGATTAACGTTGTGAAACAAGAATAATTCGACACTTTGTTAAGTGTGGGCAACAAAACGAGTTGGTATGGTTAGTAAAAAAACACTGGGACTGTAATACTTCCAGTTTAAAAACATGTTCTGGTCGCGTGATACACGCGTCATTAATGTTGTGATTAACGTTGTGAAATGGGACTAATTCAGTAGGTTTAGGCTACAGAACGACTTGGTGTGGTTAGTAAAAAAAGACACAGGGATTGGCATTAAAGTCCCTACTTCCTACTTCCATTATAAATACATGTGACGGTCGCGTGATACACACGGACTCGAACTCCGGTCTCGTGGGTGAAAATCCTGTGTGATCGATTTGCTCAGCTTGTTTCTCTAACTTAAAATCCAGACGTGCGATGACTAAAATCCTTCATCCGGTTAAAATATAAAAACAACCAAGATCTTAAAAGTGTATTGTAAAAATGTGGCTTAAAACTGGATAAAAAGTGAAATGATGACAGCTTCTGGCAAACAACCACAACGCTGACACGCAGAGGATGTGACGCCAGGTGATTAAATGACACAGACCATGTCCTTGATTAAAATTACAGATTTTTCTGAATTTGTAAATTGTTGGAAACATTTGGGATAATGTAAGTACACAACTCATTTTAACATTTTAATGCAGAAAAGTTACATATTATACCTTTAACTCAGCAAAATTGAGCAGTAGAAGCAAAAATCAGGTGATATCAGTATCAGACATATTTTTTATATCAGATAATTGTTTTCTTACTGGTCCTGCTGTAACCAGTCCAGAGACAGCTCGGAGACAGAACTCCAGAACCACCAGGGAGGCGACGCGGGAGCCCACTACAGCCAGCATCCCCGTCACAAAGAAAAACTGGAGCATCCCGACAAGTCCAGAGTTAGTTCTCTGTTGATGACCGGCTGTCCTCTGGCTTGATTTGTCTTTATCATCTTTATCATTCCAACTGTGGCGAAACAAGTACGAAATACAAGTAAACTATAAAGGATCTGTACCAGCACTGAAAACATAATATTTTGAGAATCATGGAAAACTTGAAATCTTACAAACTGGTTACGTTATGAAAATTAAAGGTCCCATATTCTGCTCATTTTCAGGTTCATACTTGTATTGTGGGTTTCTACTAATGTTTACATGCTTTAATGTTCAAATTACATTTTTATTCTCATACTGTCTGTCTGAATATCCCTGTATTCATCCTCTGTCTGAAACGCTCCATTTTAGTGCCTGTCTCTTTAAGCCCCCCCCTCCTGTAAAAGCCCAGTCTGCTCTGATTGGTCAGCATCAGGTCTTCTGCATCTGCACTCTCTGTGTCTCTGCACCGTCACTGCAGCCGGGGAATGACTGTAACAGCACTGTAGCGGCACTTTTTACCTATATCATATAGTTGTGACATCACAACTTCACCAAAGTCCCGACAGCTCGTTTAAAGGCACAGTTTCTGAATACGGGCTGTGCGCATTTCTCCGTGGATTGAACATTTTGATACTTTCACAGTATTTATTTAGCACCTAGACCTGTTTTATAATAAACAAAGACATGGAAATCTCACTTTTACAATATGGGACCTTTAATGCCAAATTCGGCTTCATGCACAAATTTACTAAAGGACAATTTCCTCACCTCTCCTCTTCTAGAAATAAGTGCAGTCTTATCAGGGAGCAGAGCACAGAGATCCCACATGCACCTACCAGTCCTGCAGGTCACATAAAACTGAATTTTCACACACACACACTCCAGCCACATACACAGTTTAGAAACAGACTGCAGAAATGTGCACCTCAGAGAAAACGAGTGGATGAGGAGCTCACCTTGAAGTAAACTATCCAGTGGATTTGTATCGAAGGTCAACCACTCTGGTAAGTAGGAAGTCGGAATAAGCGACGTGATAAAGGATAACATCGTCCTACCTTTGACTTTTAAATGTCACAGGTTTTTACAAAAATCACACCCCTAGGATCCATATTTTGTGGATATTCCAGATCAGGTTACAAAAACGGGGAGTATCAGCTCAGCTCTTGTGTTTATTTCCGTTGCCTCAGCGTTGCGCTTTGTGTTCTGTGCCCTGTACCAAAGGTCACATGCACAGGAGTGTCGGCGGAGCAGAGGCCCTCAGCAGCCTGAGTCATAACAAGATAATGGAGGTTATTGCGCCATGGGAAATACTTTACACTCTAAAATGATGGCAGGTGTTAGTCGTGCTCTCGAGTCAACATCAGCATCTCTCTGACAAGAACATCTTCATCTCATACAGGGCCGGCCCCAGCCTTTTGGGGGCCCTAAGCAGGATTTGGTTTGGGCCCCCCCTCCCTCATTGTAACGTGTTGCCCTTCACATGGCACTGAACCCATTAGTTTAATATACAAATAAGAATGTATGGCCATTGCCATCGGTCACCATGTTGACTTTATGTCTACCATTTCTGATATGAGTGTGATATCTGCATTTTCTTTTTGGATTTGATTAGGACACATCCTGGGGATTTCAGAATGGTACTGGGTGTGGATTTCATGTATTGGCTTCATATCATAATATAGTCCAGAAGTCTGAAATGCAAGAAATATGCCACATTAGGGCAATCCACCCTGCGTAGTCTGTTTGGCTGTAGGCCTGCTGGTATTCTAGGTTTGTGTCATCATAGCTTATTAAGCAAAGAGCGCTTTCTGCCAAGAATATCTCCTCGAGCCTCTCCCGCCGCGCCCGTGCGATCTCGGACCCTGAGCGGTCTCTGACAGAGCTGGGCAGCTGCCATGGAGCCACCAGGCTCACCATCCAGGATTTTGCCCGCGTGACTTAGGTGACGATGCAGCCTCGGCTCTGCAGTGTGACCGGACATCAGCGCTCCCCACGTTTCCCCAGAGGCGACGTGTGATGGAGGACGGAAACGGCTCCTGTTCCCAACCTCGGTTCTGGAGGTTCAGTGACGTCACTGTGACATCGTGGAAGATAAGCCCCGCCCAATATTGCTGACAGCAGCAGGTGGAAAATACTTTGTGTTGTGTACACTCTCCCCTGCATTCAAAGTGTGATTTTCTCTTTGGCAGAAGAAGAAAAACATGGTGTTTGTGCTGGACTAACAGCGCCCTCTTGTGTTTTTACATGTAAAGAAATCCAGCAGTCTCAGCTCCTCATTTCATTTCATGAATCAAATCCAGAGACGTTAAAATGTCTCATATGGCACATTTTAAAGAGGGAAATTGATGTTTTGTGGTTTCTGTATAAAATCATGTATAAACATCAGATATTATTATATTATTGTTATAGTGTTCATATTATCTGTAACACTATCATGTCAGGTTGAAGGTGGCTCTAGAGCTTTACAGGCACCCATGGGTCATAAAGTACCATGAGTGTGGTACACTGCTGCCCCCTCGTGGACACACAGTCATTTAAGCTGATGACTCTGAACACCTGCTACACTCATTATACCTCGAAATAATATGAACCCATGTTTCTTTATATTCATTGTCAAATGAGTATTTAATATATTTTTACTCTGATTATGTGACACTTAAGACGCCGTGCATAGGATCAGGCACTGCTAAATATATCTAATGACATGGTTGTTCTTGGTGATCCTATAATAAGACATTTAGTTGACTGTTGAGTTGCATATATCTATATCAATTCACCTAAATTATAGGCCGACATACAACCACGCACGCACACACGCACGCACGTACTATTGTGCGTAAAATGGCACGGCGTTTTTGCGCGGCACTTTTGGAGTTATCAAGTGTGTGTGTGTGTGTGTGTGTGTGTGTGTGTGTGTGTGTGTGTGTGTGCGAGTGTGTGCGTGTGTGTGTGTGTGTGTGTGTGGGGGGGGGGTGTACTGTAAGAATACAGTACGCAATGTGCTTGTGATAACTATCCCGACCCGAAATATATATTACAGGGCCATAATCACCTATTTAACACATTAACATAGAAGTATTTAACTCTAAAGTGGCAGACAGAGGACTGGATTTCTTTACATGTAAAAACACAAGAGGGTGCTGTTAGTCCAGCACGAACACCATGTTTCTCTTCTTCTGCCAAAGAGAAAATCTTTCAAACTACAAAGTGATATTATATTCAACCAGATCACACTTTGAACGCAGGGCGTATGATGACAGTTAGCTGCACATGATGACGCGGAAAAAAACACACAGAGCTTAAATGAACCTTGATCACTGAGAGTCGTATAAGAAAAGCTGCAGGACAGCTGCTGGATTTATGACAGGCCGACCTCAGTGAGCACATCACATATGACCGGGCTAGTGGGGCCAATGCCCCGGGGCCTCAGACTGCCAGGGGGCCTCAAAGCTTCAGACCACACACAATGCATGGCCCAAGACTTTCGAAGGAAGCTGAATGCCAGGGCCCTCACTGTGTACAACCAAAGCTGACCACTATGGCCCCTGGGTGCTTATAGCATGAGCTCACCACTAGGACCCCCAAGACCCCTGATCGCTTACAATGTGAGGGCTCCCGGGCCCCTTGGTGTTTAAAATGTGAGCTCACCATTAGGGCCCCTAGGCCACTCAGTGCTTATAATGAGAGGGCACCCAGGCCCATTGGCATTTTAAGAGTGAGCTGACCACTAGGGCCCCTAGGAACCTGGGGCGTAAAGCATGAGCTGACCACTAGGGCCCCCCTGGGCCCCACAGTGCTCACAATGTGAGGCCCCTCCGTGCTTAAAGCGTGAATTGACCATGGGGGCTCCCTCGGTGCATACATCACACCTGGGCCCCTGAATTGACCTGGTGTGGACGGGGCCTCCAGGAGACATGTGCCCAGGGGCCTCACAGGACCATGATTCTTTCTTTCTTTCTTTCTTTCTTTCTTTCTTTCTTTCTTTCTTTCTTTCTTTCTTCACTCAAAATAAGAGCTGCAATGATTAGTTGATTAGTTGATTAGTCAATTAAGTTAATTGGCAACTATTTTGACAATCGAATAATCGTTTTGGGAATTTTTGAAAGCAAAAAAGGCCAATGTGTGACATGCAGGTTTCATTTGAAGTCATCAGTAGTATGAACACTGTTTGGATTGAGATGGTTGCATAATATCTGACAGAATGACAGCCATATTATTCCAAAGAGCCTTTCATTTGTCAGCCACAAGGTTCACTGTGTCAAAAGGGACATGGAGAGTTTTCACCAAGACCTCTTTTTATTGTCCAGTAGAGTCAGTCATACAGCCAACTATATCCACAAGCTGTCTGGAAGTTATTGAGTTAAATTCAATTTCAAACAATCTACATAGGCCCTATATATTTTCTGAAGCTTGATTTCCTCTGTTTTCTTCTTCTTTGCTTCTTTTTCTGAACACTTTCCACCAAAGTACCCTTCAAAATAAAACTTTTAATAGATTTAAGGCTGATTCTGTATTACTCTGGGGTAAATTAAAGGCTGATTCTTACCAATACTGTCATCCAAAACTGTTTGTATAATGTTGAATGTATAAAGTATTTTTTTATTTTATTAATTAAGTCATAATACAGTAACAGGATTGGACAATGTGGAAATGCAAGTTCCAAATAGGCCTATTGCTTGCAAACACATGAAGAAGTCTGGAATATTGCTTTTTATTAAGGAAAGGTATCTCTCATCAATAAATAAAAATACATATTAAAACACACAAGGACACACATCAAGCATCTGAGTAGGCATTTAATAATAGCAGCTTAACATTTCATGTAACATAATCTAGGAATTTTTTTTGTTTAAAAATGCTTTAAAAATAATCAATTTAGCAGTTGGCTTCTAAAAACAGGTGATTGCTGCCCTGTAATATACATTTAGGGCTAGTTAAGTTATCACAAGTATATAGCCAGAGGCTGCTGTATTCTTGTAGGCTACAACAGATTTGCAATAAGCTACTGCCTTGTGGTAGGCCTGTATGTTTGTAGAAATGCATTACATTAGATATTTAAATCCAATCAAAACTGCATTTTTTATTACCACAAACACATTGACCCAGTGTTATTTTGAAGCCAATTTTGAGCCCCGTCTTTTTTGTTTCGTGGCAGCTGCTTCAAGTTGAAATGACTCTCACCGGAAACGTAGCAAATGTATTATGTAAAATAAAAGCTTAAAAAAAAATAATATTATGGCAAAATATTAATTCATGATGTACTTCCACTCAAAATCAAAATTACACATCTAAACCTTTTTAGAACAATCATTACGATAACATCCAGCTCCAATGAGTAAGTTACTTGTATTTTGTTTCACGAATAGAGGTTTTATTTTGAAGGGGTTTCCTTGTATTGTGTGGTTGTTTCGGGTTAGCTTGACACTGCGCATTGAACGTTGTTAGCCAGCAGCCACGTCTCAACGTCAGGTGCACAGATATGGGTAGCCCAGATATGTTTGTGTAATGTGTATAAGGGGTGTAGTCTCATTTAACAGTAGTCTCATGTTGTAAGATATGGCGGACAGCAGCACGGTTAGCTGTTTACCTTCAACTCCGCAAAGAAACAGCGGCTAGCTAATGTGCAACTTCCTCTTTTGATAACACTCGCTGCTGTCTCGCTGGGTTTACACTATTTTCCAGTCCAAGTTGAAGCATTCAGATTCAAAAAGAGGTAAGAGCTCTAAATATCTCGAGTTTGCATTAAGTCCCGACACCTTGTGTTCTAGCTAGCTACACTAAACTTAAAATCTCGTCCGTCTGTTTATAGGCAATGTTGATGTTACATTGTTTGCCTTGGCAATTGAGAACAGAGCTTGGGGCGTTTATAGATAAGATTACACATATTTAATAACCAAATAGCACAGATTTGAGTGAAAGGTGATTCATGTTTGGTTCACCTGTTACCGTCAGTCTTCTTTCAGCAACATGCTCAGTTTGGGGGCTCAGACGACTGCTTGCTTTCATATGAGGAGCTTTGCTGATGTTGTAGCTGTGTTTATGTGTGGATTAAAAAAGTGTTTAAACCTACAGCAGATGTTTGCAGCATCAGTGTAGTATCCAATACATTTGTAGTTAGTGCAGTGGATAGTATGTAACAACACTACACACAGTTTAAGTGACTAGAATGTGAATGTGAAGTAATATGGAGGGATGAAAATGCATTATGTGATTGTGTATAAAATATCAGACCAGTAGAGACAAAATGCACTACTTCAGTTCAGTTTATTGACAAAACAATTTAAAATACAAGTACAATCGAAAGACAATAATGGAGACATGTGAAAAGGGACACCCTGGTAAGCCAGAAGAAGCGTGTGTATAGGAGCCCAGACACCAAGCAGATAGCAAAACATATCTATGTTCTGACACATTGTCTAGCTTTTTTAAAAGTGCATGTATTATACAGCAACATCCACATCCTAAGACCCTGACAACTAACCCCCCCCCCAACTATAGCCTAAATCAGGGGTGTCCAAACCTTTTTGAATGGGGTCCAGATTAGATAATGTGAAAATACCTGGGGGCCACATTAGATTAGGGCCAGCTGCTTCTTGCATCATGTGTTATTTAAAAAAAAAATCACATACAATTGTACTCTCAGGATTTATTTTAAGTGCCATATTAATGCATGTATGTGTGGTGCACCCAAATAAGAAACACATTACTGTAGTTCTGCCTGCATATTTTCTACTTGCTGCATGTCTACAAACTGTATGATAAATGCTGCTATTGTAAGGTGAATGGAAAAAATGCAGAGTGAACTTGCTTGATTAACCAACATTGTGTGGTGGGCCACATATAGTAGTATATTTTCAGAGACAAGCCAGGGGCCTTGGACTTTGGACATGTTTGTTCCCAAAACATTTATTCCATCAGTCTGAACATTGGATTAAAAAGGTAAAGATGCAATAATAAATACAGACATTTTGCAATGGCAAGTGAAAATAATAGTACAATTTAAATGTATTTCAGAGTGGAGTAAGTCTCAAGGTCTTTTTGAAAGCAGAGACAGTTTTATAGTGTCATCAATCTTATTCCATACCTGTGGATCTCTGCAAACCACGCTAAAGCTACTACATGTTATATTTAAGCGAGACATATTATGAAAAACTCACCTTTTCAGTGCTTGTGTTGTGCACATACATGTGGGTATCTGGAGTACCTACCAACCCACAAATTATACAATAACAACCCAGTCAGTTGTTTGTGGGCTGCCTATCAGAAAGCCATTCAGTTTTGGCTCCACACCCTGTTTAACATGCAGGCTTCTTAGAACTGCCATCAGAAGAGCCATTTCTTATCTCAGTAACGATATATTTCACAATATGGCATGTTTTCTGGTACTTTAATGAATAAATAGTCTATATGACATAACCACATGATAAAGCCTATTTTTGTATACTGCTGTGTGAATTAATGACTTTTATATTTTTTATTTTTTATTTTTTTATTTGGCACAATTGAAATAC
>JAOVVB010233845.1:0-10064 GCA_028570985.1 Heterobranchus longifilis
ACATATTTGACCACTTATTTTTTGACATTTTAGGGGAAGCTGAGCTTCCCTTGCAGTCTTAGAGCAATCGCCACTGAACTACATATAGATACAAAAACATGGTTGGAGAACTGTATAGGAATGGCCATGATGTTGAATGTTTTTTGCGCTACTTTTGACAGCGAGTTGACAGAAATTCATGCCGTCTCCTTTTTTCGGTAGGGATATATTATAGCTAAAAAACTAAAATGATTTAAGTTTGTTTGTATTTCATTTGTATTAGGTTGGTTTTTTTTAACCGGGCAATATTGGCTTAGTTTTCCTTAAAGTTTTTTATTTAGATTCAGTTTAGAATATTTTTCACTGCTTTTTTTCATTTACTATAATAACCCTGGTGCTGGTGCTGGTGCTGATAAAGCAGGTAAAGGTCAAGGTCAAGTGTAGCCAACAGCATAAAGAGTGTCATTCATTTCTCACCTCACGCTGCTCGCCAGGCTGACAATGCTTTCCTCTCCCACCACAGACAGGTTGCCGTTGGAGACCATGGAGAAGTTGCTCGGGGAGACGTACACAGACATGCTGGGGTGCTCGATGAGCAGGTCCTCCATCGGGCTGGTCTCCGCTGTGGCTCCCTCTGCAGTGAAACAGGGGGGAGGGGTGACAAACCAGCTCTCATCCATGCAGCCTCTCTCTGGGCCTGTCCTACTGCTACCCCCACTGCGCCCACACTCACTTCCAGAGCCAGGGGACATCGACGGGGTGGAGGAGGGCGTGGATAGTCTGGCCCGTCTCGACGGGGTCACGGGTGTAGTGGCACCCAAGTCTGACGGGCTAGCGCTTGGACAAGACAGGGGGTCTGACGGTGCTACTGCACCTCGTGCCCGACCTTTATGTGTCCTACGGCGCTTGTGAGGCGGGTGGGGAATGGTGGCCGGGCATTCAGTCCTCGTATGTGTGACTTGATGATTTGATTTGTTACTGTCTAGGAATGATTGTGCAATCAGTGGGGCTCCCGTCTCATCCTCCGCCTGCACCATGCAGTCAGATTCTTCTGAGCACATGGCAGCGATGAGATCGGGGATGCCAATAAAGACAGATGTTTAAGGTGGGAGGGGGGGGATGTTGCAAAAATGATGCAAATGTGGTCGATTTTCAAAAAGCCATGCGGGTTGAAGGGGGCGATTTTTAAGGGATCACATACGCACGCGCACACATACCAGTGTGGGGAATGTAGGGGTGTTTAAAAAAATTGGAGGAGGGGAAGAAGAGGGGGTAAGGAAACACAAAACATAAAAGAGTCACATCATTAGTTGTGTTGACCCTCTAAGGTTGTGATTATGTCCAGCCTGGTCTCACGAAATGGCACATGAATAACACGCCAATTTGTTATGTCATTTTTGCGAGGTAGCACAACGCTTTTGTTGCTTTTTTTTCCCGTCATTTTCCGGCAGGTATTCGCACCGGGCTTTCAACTGTAAACCCATCCGCGTCAATATTACACGCTCAGAACAACTACTCCAGAAGTGAGGAGATGTCGTCAAAGATTTTCTAAAGATACAGCGCATTACAGGCTCCGCCAATGGTCACTTCCTGTCTCCTAAGTGGGCGCGGCCTCGTTTGTAAGTGTAGTGAACGTTGTGTGGATGGATGAAAAGTTGTATTTGCGCAATTTTATTTAGCTAACATTAGATATATTTACACAGCTAACAGCCATATTTAGCGTCACAAAAAGGTCGCGAATGTTAGTTGACATTAGCTTAGCCGTGTCGCCAGATCTCGCAAGCGTTCGTTGCTGAAACAGAAAAAGGTCTTGAACAAAGTTAATTTGCTCATGATTTGTCCGTCTGAAAAATGCCATATTTGTGTCATTGTGTTCGGGACAGATGTGGCTTGTGAAAACCGGGTCCAAAGGATCGGTCATAATCTGCGTTCATGTTTACTTCTCCCATTGGAATCAATACAGTCAGAACTGCCTCTTGTCTCCTAAAGAGGCAGGGCCGTAACTAAACATGCGTGACAGGAAATGACTCCAAGTTGCACCGTATTGGTTCTAAACCGTCTCTGATGTAATATAAAAACAGAAGTCCGTTCAGGGAGGGCAGGAGGGGAGGTGGATAGGTCCAACACACACAGGACTTTGACCCAGGAGACCAGTGTTTGTGTCCCGTGTGAAACGAGTTATGTTAACTTAACCGTTGCTTTTGGTTATTTACGTTGATTACATAAATTATGTAATTTACATACATAAGTTAATTCATGCAACATTATTAGAACCCAAACCACCATGTTTTTCCTAAACTTAACCACCTAGTTTTGTTGCCTACTGCAGTGACGTGTTGTAGTTTGGCGTGTAAAAGTTACGTCCTGAAAGCGTCCGTATGTGACGAGTCGTGAATAAGAGCGGGGTGTAAAATGACACGCGGAAAGCTTGAAATGCGCTACATGACACGCCAAACACAGAGAAAAGTGGTATGCTATTTATATGCTTTCCAATGAGATCACGTTGTTATGTCGGTGACATAATGTTTGTCTTGACTCTCCTGAGAGGTACTTTTATGTTGATGTTCGGTTGGCTTCTGAACAGGCACCAAAGTGAATTTTCATACTCAGTAATTGCCTTTGTCATGATTGAGATCATAAACAAAGAGGAAAGAGATGTATGTTCACAGAGAATTATGTGTTTCCATCAACTGACGGACAACACTTTGGTATGGCAGCCATATGGGTAAGCACCGGTGGATTTGCTCCACGCCCCGACTGATTCTTCACCTCACTCCATCATCCCCATCATTTCTACACTTCAAATGTTAGTACAGACATGCAAGAGGGAGCAGAAGTATTCCCCAGCTACTTCAATCTTTGAACATAAAACACATTTCCCAGTTTGATGTGGCTCTAAAATACCACACCGCCCTATCCAAGCCACCGCTGCACCCCGTGCGCTGAGACTCACCAGGCAGGTTGACGAGCATCCACCCCTCCTCGTCGGCCTCCGTCACGCAGGGGTTGGGTCCCTTCAGCTCAGCGGCCACCTCTTCTACCTCCCCAAACAGCAGGTTGCTCAGACGCTGAAACATGACTGCTTGTATCGTCAAGTGTTGATTACTCTTTTTGTTGTCCACAAAGAAGAAGCTGTAGCTGCCTTTTTGAATTTCTTATTTGTGTTTAGGTATCGCTTTTTGTCTCTTTTTTTTTTTCCCACTTGAAGCCCTTTGCTGGATCTCGGTTTTGACAAACAGGAGTGGACAGGCTTCTGTAGTGCAAATGTAAGGTTTCACTTGGTTTGAAGCAAAGGCCTGGAGAGAGAGAATGAGAGAGAGAAGGAAGAGGGTGGTTAGTCGTAATCACAAGATAAGGTGCTTCACTGTCAACACATTTTCTTTAAAAAGACATACTGTATAAAAAAGAGAATTCACTTATTGGGTTTATTTGGGTTCAAACCTCAAAGCATTTGACCTGTATTGTAATGACACATTGATACAATGTGCCATTAAATAAATAAGCAGTTTATTTTCTATTGTTGTTTAAGTTTCTATTATTATTTAAGTTTTCATTATAACTTGCATATTAAATGAGGTGGGAATCTTAAGATCAACTTGGACGAAGCAACACATCCTACTTCTTTAGTCACTGTTAACACTGTTTCCTAACATTTAAATCTTGAACACTTGGGGGCAGCACAACAAACTGTAAAAACACAACATTGACATGTTATGACTTTAGAAGGTTGATATGAATATGTTAGCACACAGTTGTCATTAATTTAGAGGTGTGTTTCTGCCAACTGATGAATGTAAGTCCAATACTCAGTCTCCTTTTAACTCGGGTTTGGTCTCCACCAATTCTATATCTGGCTCTTTAGCTGCTAAATGCTCCACTATGTTCACCAGCTAGTCGCTAACTTCCGTTTGGTAACATAAAAGACGGTTATAGCCTTTTTACTGAAAACAGCTGCCTGGTGCGCCTGTAAACAATGATGATGAGAGCCGTGAGAATGAACCAAAACAGTTCAGTTGTGGGCTGGAAAACCAAAACAATGGCCTAAAAGACACTGCAGAGTCTGGTGATAAATTATATGTGGGTTTGTCACTACAAGTGAATCATTTCTTACACAGTCATTTGATCCATCGTTAATGTAAAAAAAAAATTGAACACTGAGTTTAGGAAGTGCTTGATTTGAAATGCAGTTGAGTTTTCTATGAGCGGAGCACGCATTATTAACGTCAATATCGCAGTCTGTTCATTTAATTGTGGGAAGCCAAAATCGTGATCACGATTAATATACGATTAATTGTGCAGGCCTATAGCAGCTTTAAAGCTTGCTGACAGTGTTTTCAACCCAGACAGGATTATGTCCTGTAGATTGACTGAAGAGAGAAAAAAAATAAAACTTTCACATGATGATGCCCATAACTTTGAAAATGCATTATCACTGAGCTACAGCAGGTGCATGGGAATAAATAAGAATGTGTTTTATGATGAAATCAGAAAGCAAGAAGCTGGTGGACAATGGCTGCACTCCCCTCCCCCGTGACATTTAGATAACCAATCAGCACAGTCTCAGGACAGATGGACAGGCCAGAGAAGAAGAGGAGGAGGAGGAGGAGGAGGAGGTGATGATGATACACAGACCCGGACTATCACAGTCAAACAAAGTGAATGTGTGCAAAGGTAAAGTGCAAAGACAGACAGAAACATTAGGGCAGAAGGTATGGCAAAGGACAAGTGCCTGACCTAAATGTGAACATGATGATGTAATGTTGAACAGATGTTTGAACAATCACAGCTTACAAGACAAACCCCTACATGTTCAAAGGATGAGTTTTATTTACTTAAGCAGTGTGTGTGTGTGTGTGTGTGTATGTGTGTGTGTGTGTTTAGACGAAGCAATGACTGAAGAGATCACAAACCTCTGCCAATGGCAATACTTACTGACACTTAAAGATATCTCTTGAATTTTAGGTTAAATTGGTTACTTGCCATATGCGTTTATTTATATATTTAGTTTATTTGTATACTAGTTTCAAAGTTGTAGAGGTTTAAATTGGTTAAATTCCAGATCATGACCTATTTTGGTCCAGGATCTGTTTGAAACACTGCCTGATCTGAAATCCAATATGTGCTGCTGACTTTCAACTATTTCACCAACTAGTGGATCAAGACACGACACAGAGGTTAGTATTAATGAAGGAACACAGATTAAAAGGTGAAACAAAGTGTGTGTGACAAGAGATTTCTATACAGAGCAAAGAGACTTGGAAGGAGATATGCATGGATGCTTGTAGGGAAGCGGACACTTTCTGTCCTTATTTGGAGAATCACCATGGACACCAGAAGCATAAAGGGAAGAAACATCCTAATTGCAACCACACAGTACATTCTCCGGAGACTTCTTATGTCAGATGGATTAATAACAAATATAGTCACTGTCTAGGAAACTGCATCAGTGCATGCTTGAAATAACAAGAGACAGTGAGAGACAAATGAACTGGGGGAGAAAATGGGGCAAAAAGCTGCAAAGGTAGAAGCCTATTTCCACATAAATCATTTTGAGCCTACTGGATAGAAAGCTCTCAGCTGTATTTTTTTTTTTAATACTCTGGGTCGTGTGAGTTCAATTTTACTCCCTTTCTAGGTCATGTGTTAAAATCCCATCCAGTCAATTAAATAAAAAGGCCCATGGTTGTCATACTTGGGGGATTTTGCAAAGGAAAACCAAAAACAACAAACGGATTCTGAACTGAGGCAGTACAGTCCATCCTCAACACTGAGATTGTTTTAATGCACTCCTGAACAAACAGAAACTTTAGTCATGAGGCTGTGACAAATCCAGACAAACAAAAAACTTGGGTGACAAGGCCTGAGGGATGCTTTGCATAAGGTGCAGCAGACATCCACAAAACATACACACACTCAACATTGAATATACTCAGCACTTCCCTGATAAAACAATTGTATCAGTTTGGTGGCTGTACCAATTCAGGACTATCTGACTAGTGTAAATAGCCATTGATACTGCCAGTAGAGTACAAATAACCACCACTGATATATCCTGCAGGAGACAGCTCCTGATAGGTTGTGTAGAAGCATTAACAACTATCAACCATTAACACTGATAAATATCCTTTGAAGTAAAATCTATTACATGTGAGAAAGCAGAGGAATAAATGTTGAGTATTTGTTTGAAAAGCTGTCGTAGTGAAGACAGTGTTAGCATGATAATATGTCTGACTGTCTTGTTTCATCGTCAATCCTATTTTTCCTCCTCTTTTTTCCCCCATATACAGTAACTACACTGTGTATGAATTAATGATGTTTACGGAACTGCCTGGTGCATATTTATTATGTTGTAAAATTAAATTGATGAGACAGGTGACAGGTCAATTTACAGTTACAATTCTACAATTCATTTACAGTCTTTTCCCCTTGTTGATCAATGAGCATTGTCACTGTCAAATAAACTAATTAAAATGTGACAAGTACAATCTGGGCAGCTAATACCATATCCAGATTAAACCTAAAATACATGAAGATATGACATACACAGCAGAGAGATGGTGCTTTATTCTGCTATGGCCATTATGCAATGACAGGCCTTATTTTGTATTTTTATTCAAATGTCACACTATAAATTAGATTTCAGAGGTGCAACTGCACATCCTAAAATATAAAAAAGACCTTGAATTATGGATCTTTCCTTTGACATTTGACATTGGTGTTTTTTTGTTTTTTTTAAGTAGGAGGAGCGGAGCAGGATGGGCGGGGACTCACGAAATAAAAACAAGACGCCTGTGACGTCACGCACACGTCACTGACGCTGACAGAGAGGCTCCAGCCTTTTTGGCAACCGGGAGAAAAAAAGAAGACATCTGAATAGCAAAGACAGCGAAAATATAAGACATTATGACCGTGCATATGCGACCTATATATATGTCGTTATGTCACATCTGCATTTGGCAACACTGCGCGGAAAACAATCCTATATGTGAATGGCTGCTATTGTCGACGGTCATCGTCTGGAGTTGAAACGTTATGAAAAAAAAAAAAAAAAAACACTGCCCACAGCAACAATGTTTACATTTTAAATTCACAAAGACACTCAAATAAAACATCGCCCTCGCTCCCTTATCGTCGACAGCCGAGAGGAGACTTTGTGTAGAGTATGCTATCCAGGTTAAACATGAATTATCCGTAGGCTATAAGCTCTACAGCTGAAGGGTCAAAGCAATGACAGTTGTGGCTCAGCGACAGTGCACGGAAGACATCGTCAGCTACTGACAATGCAACCAAACTGTTATTTCACAAAATACAGCCTCAAATAAGTGACTATAATTGCAGAAAACCCGAGCCTATACAAAGGTCCGCCTCCCAGAAAAACATCAACATCCGCCATCGACTTGACTCCACATCAGCATTTGGTGCAATTTACAAAACCAACGGCTGCTGCTGTCCTGTAATATATGGGCTACACGTATGCAGGATGGTGTCATTTTCAGAATATAGGACGTCGAAACGACCTCATTTAGCTGCTTGCTTTGGGCTGCTGCTCAAATCTATCGTGACCTAATAATAGGTCATTACCTATTATAACGCACAGCAGTCAAAGATAGCCTCTTAATGAGTCAGTGACAGACACAATCATGTAATTCTACCTCTTCTATGATTTCATAATGGCTGATACCTGATATTTTCTCTAGATAAACATATGAGCAATGCTTCACTGGCAGAGACAAATGTAGTTTGATACCTCCTGAGATCACACAGGCTTGCACAAAACACATCACATTTAAAGCCAAGTAAAAGAATAGCTTACCTGCCTTTGCAATATTTCAAGTTGTAAACGAGATCTCACACACAGTAGAAACGACAACAATTCTTAAAGCATAGCTTTAGATAGTCTTTAAGTGAGGTAGTTAAAACACCATTATACAAAAATAAAAGGCTTTCTTCTCAGAAGAAGGGCTTCGTGTAAAAATGTTACACTGATGTTTTCAGATCATAACATCTGCAGCTTTTTTTTTTTCTCCTCCTCTCCTTATATTTCCTCCCCGCTGCAGATTTTTCCTTCTGTTTATTGCTGCCTCCAGCTGATCCTCGGATCAGAATGTAGAACGTACAAAACAGCTGATTGTGAGATCACAATACGCTCGGCCACGCCCCTCGCCCCGCCCACACAGAACAAACCAGCCAATCAGAATATTACACAAGCAACAAGCCGGGCCTCTCTAGGTAACAGCAGGGTGGGGGGCTGGGCGAGAGGAGCTGTCAACCTGCACCCCAGATGGAAAACGGTGACTTCATACAAAGACTGATCCCGGATCAGCTTCTACTTTCACCACCCTGCTGTTTAAAGTCAGGGCTGGGGGGATGGTAAACTGACCCCGAGTCTGTGCTCACATAGCTGCAAATACAAGCCTTCTATATCACAAGGAAATATTAAGATCTGATGACAGCAAAGTGATTAAATTGTCAACTTGGTGCTGAAATAAATAAATTCAGCTACAATAAAAAAAAGAAAAAAAAAAGAAAAGAAAAAAGAGAGGAACTGAAGCTGTTGCAACTAACCTGTTATATCACAACCTGAATAAACTTTGGACCACACAGATCATATTTATACATATATCTTTGTGTTGTACATGTGACCCTGTGGATTTAGTTCAAAATGCAAAACTGCATCAATTCATTTTTTGTGTTTGTTTTTCATCAGGTGCTGAATATTGTCCAACATGAAAGAGACAGGATAACCTCATCACCCTTTGCATATTCTCCTCTTGTTACAGAGCTATTAAATTGATACTTTATTGAAACAAATGCTCATGTCAACCTTGAATATTCAAATTATTAAATAGTCCCAGGTCACAGACATTAGCTTTTCCTTGTCCAGTGATACTGGTGATGTTACTTTAAATTTTCATTTGTAAATAGAGCTCTTTCCCCCTCCCCCTCAACATCCATCTTTTCACTCCGCCTTGGTGGGAAGGACCGCCACCTGTCACTCAACCTATATCAGCCAATCAGACGCGCTTCTTCTGAATGCAGCATTTGAGTAACCAATGAGCTGTGGAGAGGTTTTGAAAACCCCTGGTGGTCACTTTTGCACTCTGCAGTCTGTGAAGCTTTGAGAATACCCACTGCCTTTTATTATTGCAGATTGTGCAAACTAGTGACTGTTGACATTACTGTGTGTGTGTGTGTGTGTGTGTGTGTGTGTGTGTGTGTGTGTGTGTGTGTGCATGCGCACGTGCATGTCTCTCTAGGTGAGAGATCATCCTGTTGTGTTTGTATGAAGTCAGGCATGAAGTATAGAGTATTATGCATAATCCTCAAGTGTGTGTAGCTACGTGCACGTTTATGTCTGCACATGCATGACAGGGCTTATTGTGGAAGAGGAAATTCTTTTAGTAAAACTGGGAGAACACTACACCATTTATAGCCTAATTGGTATAGCCTAATTTTACATTTTATATCTAAATATATATACAGGGTTTGTACAAACAAGTCTTGAAAGTTTGGAGAATGCTTAATTTTAACCGTTAAGTTTTCAAGGTTAGGATTATGCTTGAATTCAAATATATTCCTTGAAAAGTGCTTGATTTTCAAAATAATCTGGTGTTTCGTCTACACAGTCACTCAAGTAAACCAAAAATCTTTTAATATTTGAAATGAAACAATCTCGTCATATTTGTTTGTTGTTTTGCAATTGCATTTATAGTAACAATTTAGATGTGATGATAAAGGCTTCGAGAGTCTGGAAATGTTTAAGTACCTTGGAAGTGTTTGAAAAGTGCTTGAATTTTATTCTTAAAAAGCTGTACGAAGGCTGGAAACATGTCCTCTTTTTGTATCTGTATGCTGCTGAGTGGAGTGGGTTGCTGCCAAACCACATTTAATTGTGTTTAACATGCAATGACAATAAAGCATATTATCTTATCTTAACCCCACACTAGTCTGCACAAAACTGGACAGATCACTCATTACACTACTCTGTACTGTAGGAGGGTTTTGGATGCCTTCTCAATATTCCCTGTACATGTACATATACGCACTGTTCTATGTTCTGGTACCTACTGTTTTTATTTTTATTT